>SZWC01002665.1:96111-129376 GCA_023375785.1 Penium margaritaceum
TGTGCACCATTCCACCCGCACTACACTCACTAATTCATACACTTGCTCATGCACTCCCCACATACACTTTGTCCCTAAGCCCCCCGCCCCACCCCCACATAATACTAGCCAAACCCAAAGTATTTCGCACACATGTGCACCATTCCACCCGCACTACACTCACAAATTCCTACACTTCCCTATGCACTCCCCACATACACTTTGTCCCTAAGCCCCCCACCCCTACTCAACACGTAGTCCACCCAGCCACCTCTAGCCCATGCGCCGGAACATTATTAACTGGTGTTCAACTTCCTAGAACCTTCCTTATAGACCATTTCCCTTCATACACACTTCATTGAGTGTATGAAAGTCCTTCGATTAACTCTACCTCGGATTGGGATGGAATGAAAGGTGGCAAAGCAGAATGATCAAGAGGGAAGAAGTATTCCCAAAGAAGCTCGCCTTGAGTCCATGAGCTAAATGGAGTCTCCCACGAGGAGAAGATCATCTTTGGTGTGAAGTACAGTGGAGGTGTCTCAAAATATTTCTGACACAGAGGAGGAAGAGAGCGGACAAGAGTTGGCCATTTAGAGGATTGCTAACTGATTCACCTACGACAATGGATCCAAGATTTGATGAAATGCTCTCTTGTTCTCCAAAAAGCTTAGAGCCAGCAATGTTCCCACCTTTCCCACCATCAGATGTGCCCAGAATATTAGCAAGTGTAAAGATAGAAGGTAGGCGTTCCATGACAATGTTTGCCACTTATGTGGTCATCTCAGCCTTAGCATCAGCCATGCGTTGAAGCTCCTCCTGCAGCTGACGCCTATGAGCCTGAGCCTCATGTAGTGCTTCCTGTAATGCCACAAAAAAAATTATGTTCTCGGATATGATGTGAGTGCAATGGTGTGTAAATGGTGGTATGGAGAAGAAAAAGAATAGAGAGAGTTGCTCATCATAGTAGCGCCGAGGAAGAAAGGAGATGAGCAGCGGCATGATGGCAATGGCAGAGGAGGCAAGGATGGAAAGTCATGCTACCAAAGCCCCTATGGGACACAGTAGTCTAGTCACAATGGCACCAGCCACTGCTGCAGCTACGGATGCCACCAGTATGCCTGTCCTGGTGTGATGGACAAGAGCATGAGGCTCTCTTGAGGGGGTGAGGACTACAGTTACTCTGGATGTGTGGATGGAGCAAACCACACCTGAGGTAGTGTTTCCTGCTGTTGCAGCACTTGTGGCGACTGCACGTGCGGCTGCGGCAACCTGAGCACCAATGTTAGCAGCAGCTGCAGCCAATAGAAGGTGAGAGGTGGCTTCCTCCGTGAAGGTAGAACAAACCCTCCCAATGCCTGTGGGAGCCCAGCTGGTTCTGGTTGTAACCGAGAAGGTAACAGCAGCACCTACAACTATCAGGATCAAAGACAGAGATTCAGCTGTGTGTAGAAGAGAGTCAATCTTGCGATCATGTGCCTCCTCCACGCGTTGAACGCCATCACACCAGTGGTGAGGATACAACCTCTGCACCCATAGTGGCTCGTTAGGAACCTCGTCTTTGGGCCACAACCACTCGTCGTCTTGTGTGGGCGCCTCAGTGGCTTGTGGAGCTGCTCCCTTAAGATGATGATCAGAGGGTTGGTCGGTGTTTCTTGTCTCCACCATTTGGTCACGAAACCTAACCAGGGTATGGAGCTGTAGCGTGCGGGGTGCAGCCAATACAGCCTATATGTTGTTTCAACATACTGTGCTGCTTCTATCACCTCCATAGAAAGTTGTCTGAGAAGAGAGTCACAACTGCACATAGGATGTGTAGGCGGGGGTGAGGGGAGTCAGTCCAGCAGGCGATAGACGAGCACTACGAGAGATGAAGAGGACTGGAGAGAAGGCCTCAATGATGTGGCTGGCGCCTTTGGTGACACTGTGCCAAAGCAGTTGTGGTGCAAGATGCAAATGAGATGCAAGGATTAGTCGATGTAAAGTCTTGTTAGTATTAGGATCAGCCTTTCAGAGTTCCACTTGAATTAATTATGAGATGCACTGAAGCAAGAACCGATGATAAACTCCATTAACTCCATAAACTCCTATTACACATTGTAAACACATGGCCATGAATCTTGGCCAAATAAATACACACACTACACAATTCAAGAACCTAAATCCAGGCTAATAAACAGCTAGCTCATGACCAACACTTTGCAACGGTACCTGATATGTCCAAAACAGTGGACTGGTGGAGACAGCTGACCTACCCATTCATACTACCTACACTAAAAAAATGGCTTTGTGTAGAGATGTCCGCTATCTTGGTGTCCTAAAGTCGTGTGTGCTTGGTCTGCTAGGCTCCATTCGATGGCACAGTGAGAGATAAGGATCACCGACTGCCAATCACTCTGGGCGATTGACGGGCGGCAATGGTCTTGTTGTTAACGACATCCTGTCAGCCGTCGATTGGATGCTCTCGGACCTCAGCTGAGCCGCCGCTGTCACTCAACGACTTCAACAACTGAGATCTCCATGATGCACTGCGACTGTCCTCGGGTCGTTGGATCATTCCTTTATAGAGAAGTTTCAATGCATCGAGCGATAATCGCCGGTCTCGCTTGGTTCCCATGTCTGCTCCTTGACCTCGTGTAAGTGCAACGTAAGCTCAATCACTGGTTCAACTGCTAAGACTGTGGAGGGAAACGAAAATTTGATTCACTTTATGTTGAAGTGCAATATTAAAAAAGGCATGTCTGTTTCATGCCAGATTTGTTGTTGCTATTAGATTACCAGAGGCTGCGGCCGGATGAGGTTGTGAGATGCCACCGTATGGGGTCTTCTAACACGCATACCAGGAGGATAGGGTAGAAAAAAATCCAGGGGGGGGGGGGGGTTGGTCACCTTCTCCTTGGTCTCTTGGCACTCTTTCCCTCAAACCTATGTTCCAAGATCTGTCAGAGTTTTGACATCATCTATGCCACTTTTTTAATCTGGCCTTTACTCCAAATCCAACCGTTGGATGAACGACAGCCTTGGACCAGATTATAGGTGTTGATTGCTCTCTTTACTGGTGCTGTCAGATCTGTCATGGGAGCACTGAGGTGGAAAAACAAGGGGTAATTGGCACTTTTGCCGAAAGCCAAAATCGCCCCCACTATTCACCCGAATCTGTAGCATGGTTGGGATCGGAACCCTACACCTCTCACACAAATGCAATGATGGACATGTACTATATATTCCATAAAATATTTGACTCAATCTGATAGTTCACGAGGCAAAGCACATGAAGCCTGAAAAGGCAAGCACATCATAAGTAGGTTCACACCTAGTTGTGTGGACAAGCTTGGGAGTGGTGAGAATGCTTGTATACAAAACATAGTGCTCGACGAATCGATGGATGGTCATTGAGCACATACTATCCATCGAGCCAAAAACTGCTTGCCTTAAGTTTTGTGATCCATATTAGAAAACTTAATGTCGTGGTTTGCAAGTACCCGCCTACCGGTATCCTCTTCTCATGGAAGTTGACCCAACCGAAATAATAGGTTTGGCCATGAGGCTGTCAGTTTGACTGGCTTATCTATCTTTCTGCTCTTGGATTTTGATAGTAACTGTCGTTTTGATTGATTTCATGTAATGTATTGTTTCATTTAGTGAATTCAAAATGTTACACAAATACATGAAGTCAAATGGAATTTGAAATGCTATGGAATTTGACTGCTTGATGGTACCTTTTATATAATAAACATTGAAATAAAGGTGCCATTTTCACCTAGATTCGACCACTTAGGACCACTAAATCAATTCAAACATAACAAATATTGTCTAATTCATAGGCTTTATGGTTTGTAAATCTCCATGTGTTCAAATTCAAGAGGAGTAGGGTAGGTATCATTTGGTGAAGCAAACGATGACTTTCCGAAGTCTGAAATGCATCATTTTGTCATCCTTTAGAAAAATGTGCTGAGTTTTACCTGTGAAAAAGGCTTAAAGGAGAAAGATACGACCAAAATGGACTACCAAAAAAACTTGAAAGAACGTGCATCCGATAATGAAAGAGTCAAAACTTCACCGAACAAAAGACAAATATGGCCAAAATATTCGTTATAATCACCCAAGAAGACCACATATGACAATCTATCCATAGATGTGTATAAAGTTATTAACCTATGGAACTGTGCTAAAATTCCTTTAAATAGGTAAAATTATTGTACTAGTGTCCCTCGTAGGACGTTGACGCCAACTAATTGGGAACATATACAGATAATATCCTTGACGAGGGGTAGGACTCACATCATCTTCGGAGTCATTGCATTTTTTCATTAAGTTCTCAAACTGGTACACGGTTTATTTATACTACAAAGTGGTGGCAAACCTCCTTTGTGTCGTACTCAGTGGGGACATCCAACCAATCTATCCAAATTTTTTATGAGCGTCAATGGACAAGGGCACCCATGAAATCCAATGATGGCAATCACTTATGAGTGACCGTTGTCCAGGCAAACAATGGTCCCCCATTGGCCAGTTTTTGTCATAAGCAACCTCGATAACCTGCCTCGTTTTGCAACAGGTTTGGAAGCCAATGTATTTTATGCAAGTTCTATCAAGAAGATCTGTGCCATATGGCATGCAAAAAGAAAGGGTGATGGAATGGTTAGTCTAGTGTAACCCATGCGGTATTTTCTGGGTTGCTTGTGTGCGAACGATATCGGTGTAACATTCTAGATGTACACGAGTCCCTAAACTTTGCGAGTGGAAAATTTTTACCTTACATTTGTGGCCCACTGTGCGTCGACCTCGGGACTTTTACACAGATTTTCCGAAGGTATTTTGACCACCTGGCCCGACCTTGAGCGTTTCATTCTCGAAGGTTTTCACTGAAGAATGTACGAAAACAGTAGTTAACATAGCGAGCACATCTGGCGAAGAGCAGTAGTAACCAGAAAAGACTCCAACAATCGAGGATCAGCATCATATACATAACAACGCTCTTGAGGCAAACCAAACAGCAACAGCGACTTCTGCAACAAATGGCACAACACCAACCACCTCAACATCCAACTTGGTGATGGACCCTTCGGGCTTGGCGAACCATCTGCTCCCACCGTTGCCCACCGATTCGACACTTGGTGCGATGGAATGAATCGGATTCGGCTTTCATGAACAAATAATTGTACCATAAGTTTTCTTAACTCAAGAGCCTCAATGCCCATTTGCTCCAACAGTGCAACACAACGATGGAGGAGCTGCATAATTCACGTGCACGGGAAGCAATACTCACCAAGAGAAACCCACAAGTCCAAGTGAGCCCCAAATTTGAACACAACACTCTTTGAACCATTCAATCATGCGAATTCAAATGGATCGACAATCTGAGTTTGGGTGATGAATTTTGGGGTTTACTTCATCGTTACTGGGGTTGAAAACGATACAAAGATGATTGGCCTCGCGGCCTCACTTTTGCATGGGATGGCTTTGAGTTAGTGGTATGATCTAAAGACCATCCAATGGTTTTAGGAGATCGGTGGAGCCTGATCAACGGCTCCCATGACCGCTCTCACACCATCGACCACCGAAGTTTTACCTCTCAAGCATATATACCCGACGTGGCACAGCTCGCCATCGCCAACAAATAACTGGAATGAATTCACACGGGGCACTCTCGTCCCCTTTGAAAAAATGAACAAGATTTCGAAAGCACGGTACAAGCTTCAATGGCTGTGTCAAAAGTCTAGCGTGGTAGAGTACACGCGACATTTTTACAGAGTCATCACCGGCAGCAACCTCGTCCTTTACAAACTCTGTTTCTACTAGCGGGATATCTGGTAAAAAGTCACCATATTCAACATGTAAGACGATCTTCCACAAACGATCGTAGCGATTGATCGTATTGAAAACACCGACTACAACACAAGGATGAAAAAATCTTACAACTGGCGACCCGAAAGCCACAATCCTTATAATGGCGGCGGAAAGTCACAGGCAACAAAAACCTCGTGTTTGATGATGATTGATGCTGTCAATCAACTCTATCAATGGCTCTCGTGGACATATGAGAAGCTCAGACAGATCTCGTACAAGTGTCGCAAACAACAACAAGCCCAAAAGGGGGGAGCAATAAACATACTATTAGAAGCGAGAAAATGCCACATGGAGGATTACATGCCGGAACTCCTGTCTCTTTTGAAAAATCCGTGCTAACCAATGGTCATCTGAGGCTCACTTTGCCACAAATGAGGGTTCCTGATATCACAAAGTTTGACGAGAGGTACGAGGACGACCAATCGGCAATACTACTACGAGTACAACTGAGGGCTTGTAGAAGTCGTAGAACGATATTGGCGTTGTTGGATGGAGGAGCTCCTCACAGTTTTGTACGCAACGACATGGTTCAGAAGTTGGGTTTGCAGACCAAAAAAGGGATTTTAGAAGGGAAAACCTTCAACAAACGACAACAGATCCGTCAAAATGAAACAATGGTCTGGAGAAATTGTTTAATAAGCAACCATAATTTCATCATTGAATGAGATTTCACGTATTGGCACAATCCATAGGTGGACCAGAGCAGCGGATCCGTCTACGTTAGCATAATCCATAGAAAAATAACACCTACATCTGGTCGAGTGAACCACGACGTAATGGCAGTTACGGGAAGCAGCACATGTGGAAGTAGTAGAGGAAACTATAGTAGTCGCAAAATGCCGACCGATGTCTTTAGATGTCGCCGAGGGGTATCTACGATGCGGAGCTCAAGCATAGCTACTTTGTGTGGAGACATGGGAAGCCAAATTAATCGTAGCAATAAAGGCAACCACATGGGCCTTGATACCTGACAAGTTTGCAATAGTTTGCTCAAATTCTCAAGAGTTTTGAAGGGATTTTTCTCAAAAACCTGCCTCCATAGCTACCTTCAGAACAAATCATCCATCACCAGACATACATGAAGCCGGGCTGTAGACCAAAAATGAAGGGAACCTATCGGATGAGTGACCGCAAGCTGACCGAACTCAATAAGAAGCTAGACAAGATACTGGGTCAGGGGTTTATTAGACCCTCCACGTCACCCGACACGGCACGTGTATTGCATGTGTAAAAGAAAACCGGAGATATGCACATGTCGGTAGACTACCAAGCGTTGAACGAAATCACAATCAAAATCCGCTTTGCCGTTTTGTGAATAGGCAAAAAAAATTAAATCTACGGGACACAAATTGTCTCCACAATTGACATACTACAGCTATCATCAGATCCAAGCACCTAATAAAGATGTCAAGAAGGCGGTGTTCCACACCAGATAGGGGCACTTAGGATCCACATTCATGACGTTTGGACCCACAAACGCCCTTGCATTGCTCGTGGCAACAATGACCAGAATCATTCGTCCATACCTCAACGACTTCGTCGTCATATATCCGGATGAAACACCGGTGCAATTAAACTTTCAATGGTGTTTCATCCTCAAATCGACGGTTAAAGCGAGTGGACCAATTAGACGCTCGAACAGCTTCTCCGAACACTATGCAAACCTCACGGTACAAATTGAGCACAAGAAATCCCAACCACCAAAATCACATATAATTCGGCAATTTCCACCGTAACGGGGAACACCCATTTGAAGTGATGTATGGCAAACTTTCTGTCACACCAGCCGGACTACAAAGTCAAAGAAACAATCTTGCGGTTGACGTTCAATGACGAGACTTCACCACCATATAGGATGAAACACGACAAACCCTCGTAAAGACACAAGCAACGATGAAGCAAACCGACAAACGATATCGCAACGACGACATATTCTTAGGTCATCCAACATCAAACTCCGCGGAGCCAACTTTTCAAAGCTCAAATCCAGATGGTTGAAACCGTTTGAGATTGAGCGCATGCAAGTCCCAGTGGTTGCGCAACTCAAACTCCTCGACACCATACAAGTTCATCCGATGTTCCATGTCAGAAGACTTGAGCACTATCGAGGTCCCGGAAAGAACTTCTATGGGAGAGAGGTCCCTCCTTTGCCTCCCGTCCAAGTGGACAAAGAGACAGAGTACATCATCGCGGACATCCTTAGCCACTGACAAAGAGGCAAAACAACAGAATGTATCGTCAAGTGGCACGACTACGACGTCGTGAACAACAGCTGGGAACCCTACGACAACCTCTCAAATGTTGATCATCTAATTGACAAGTATTATCGACGTCACCGGGTTACATCTGTACGCGCGCCGAGACGTCGCAACTAAAAGGGGGGGAACTGTTATGTACCACACATACACGAGTTCCTTATTTTTTCAAGTGTGCATTTTTGTTAGTACACAAACAGCCTATCGCGTCGGGAGACCGCGAGATTCACTACGATAGTCGAGGGCAAACCGGCCAAATGCCCCCACCCTCAATGAATCTTCCAAACCTCTTGACAACTTTGACCACTCTTGCAAATATATGATAGAAGTATCATGACCTAATGGTCGACTTCTCGACCTACCGAAACGAGTTTGGATTTATGTAGGTGCATCTTGCATCTTCACCGTCAATTCTCGAAGACCCCCAAATTCTCGGCGGATCTTCTTCAATCCGACCACTCACGAAGCGACTCCACACGCGTCACTTGACAAACAACCCAACGACCCCGCCTATACCTCGTTCATAACTCCACACTTGTATATATGTTTGATCATTTCGACACTTGTCATCAAAGTACACTTACCGTTTATTATAAATTGCTCAAGTATTCCAAATTATAAATCGTGTTTCGTCTCGCAACTTCTACCTGTTCACCATATACGCTTCATTCGACATGACACTCAGACCCACCATTCAAACCCCACGCAAGGCCCTCCATCGAATAGTCGTAAACCCCTCGAAAGAGGGGATTGTGACTGTTTGGCCGAAATAATGTCACTAGCAATCCAACGTTACTTTTTGTGCCGCGTTGAAATGGTGTGGCTGCCATGATTTTTCTTGGATACCATGTTACTTTTCTTCGACCTATGGGTGTTTCATCTGTGAAGTGTGAAAGTGGTGGATATTGCGTTGTTAAAGCGCGGTTACTGGATACATCATATCTATTGGGAATTCTGTGGATATTTGGTCACACCGTCGAGAATTATAACTATATACTGTTAAACAAAGAACTTGATAACCGTCGTGGGTGCATGGGGCGAGATGGGTCTATTTGGTATCGAGGGTGGAATGAGGGTCACGGTTGACTAAACGGGGGAGGTGTTTGGCATTTTTGTCCATTTCTGTCTAGGATAAATTTAAGAGATGTGCTTACATCGATCCCCCACTTGACGCGAGCTGCCTGCCGTTGGAAGTCATACCTAGATGATGTCATAGCACGGCCTGGTTGATCGGAGCGACCTCCATTAAGAGCGCCCTCGAATCGGATGCCCGTACGAGGGGGAAAACCAGTCATGTTGACAGCTGCCAATTTCACGAAAGGGGCAAAGGTGAAGAAACCGATGTATGACAAAAACAATGTTTTGGTCGGTTTCTGAACTATCTCATCGTCGAAGGGATGTGTCCCAAAAGTTCCATACAGAAGTTCAAAAGTAGTCAGAATCGCGGCACATGCATCGTGGTCTTATGAGAATAACCGCATTTTTTGCACGATCTGACGTTATATGTTGCTTGTGGTTCAGATATTGTTCGTCCATGCATGTGAATTAGAACTCAATAGATGCAAAATTTCAGCAAGATAGTAATTTAAATACTTAGGGCACCATCGAATAACAATTGCAATAATCTGGATGTTAATTGAGTACATGAGATTATGGAAACCGACGCTAGTGGGTCGCTGTAGGCATCTGGCTCGGGACGAGGCATAAACTGGACATAAAGATCAAAAGTTGACTTTTTTTAATGGTCTAGTCTGCGAAACAGGCGCCTAGCCTTATCGTGATTTGGACTTGACGCTTCGCATCCAGGCAAGGCGCAAACAGCCCAGCTCAGATAAATTTTTAGCTTTTTGCATTGATACCCCGCCCGTAGTTTGGTTGTCGCAATGGTACCCCTGTTGCCTCGTCGGCGACTCGGATTTCTCATTGCTACTCCGCGAAGTTGCTGGCGGCTAGGAGAATGTGCAACCGCGACGAGAAATCCACCAAATTTTGAAGCTCCATTCTCAAAGCCAACATGGGGAAATAACCAAGGTGAGGGAGTCTGCCCCCGCAAGTGACCAGCGACAACCGACAATCGCAGAAGTTGAACAATTTTCAACGAATGAGGGCGACAACTGGGAAAAACAAATGGTAGGCTAAGTGACAAACAAAGGACGACAGGAAACCCCTACTTGTAACCAAAACAATCATTATAAATATACATCAACAAAGATATATTAGACTGAATTCCCAAGGATTAATATAATAACATAGGAATAAATTTCAAAACAAGCCTTAAATCTGAAAAAAACTGGGGCAATAATATTTGTATAGTCTTTTTGTTCACCTTATTTGTAACCTAATCAATCCAAGACAATTCATAACAATCATATTCAGAAACTTTTGCACATCCGGATGTATAAAGATTATTTCAATTTATGAAATTATGCATCAGGTAAAATTGAATTCTTTAAATAATGAAACCTTGGACAAAACACCATGGTGGTGCATACAAGGTAAAGCTAAGCAAATGAAGCATTTTTGTGCAAATTGAGAAACATCAACCATTGGAAACGTTTCAAAACAATTTAATTTGCAAATTTATTATGTAAAATTTCCTTCCAACCGATCACCCACATTTATTTCATGACTCCTAACCATGTTTATGAAAACATAGACATACCTAAATAAACCTCGAATTTGAGATGCATACTAATAAAAAACATGTATTTATGTACATATGTATAGCCATATCCATATTTCTAACATATATCTATGTTTATACATGTATATCAGGAAACCAATATCAGAGATAAAGACATACAGATTTATAATTAGACATTGACATAGATACAGACAATTCGTTTGGTCATGTTTAGTGACATGCATCATTTGGTTGGTCATTGTGCATGGTATTCACACCATGTTACTACGTATTGATGGTCTTTGTACTTGCTAGTTGATAACTAGAATATCCAAACCAGTGTTTCACCCTCTTACCATTTGTGACTCGTATGATGGCTTATCAACATTGGCCACACACAGAGGAATTCTTTTCTCATGGACAGTGACATGCCTACTTTGGTTGGTCATTTTTCATGGTATCCACACCGTGCCACTACTTATTGAAGGTCTCTGTACTTGCTAGTTAATACCTAGTGTTCCAATTTTTTTGTTTTCCCCTCTGGCAATTTTTGACTCGTATTATGAGTTATCATCGTTGACCACACAGAGTGAAATTATTTGGTCATGATCAGTGACACATGACTACTTTCATTGGTCATTTTTCGTGGTAGCCATAGCGTGCCACTACGTTTTGAATGTCTTTGTAATTGCTATTTGATAACTAGAATTCCCAAACCATTGTTTCCTCCTCTGAATTTTTGTGACTCGTGTTATGAGTTGTCAACATTGACCTCACATAGTAAACTTCTTTGGTCATGTTCAGTGACCTATGCCTACTTTGGTTGGTCATTGTTCATGGTAGCCACATTGTGCCACTAATTATTGAAGGTATTTGTTCTTTCTAGTTGATAACTAATATTCCCAAACCATTCTTTCCCCCTCTTACCATTTGTGACCCGTACTATCAGTTGTCAGCATGGACCACACATGGTGAAATTCTTTGGTCATGGTCAGTGACATATGCCTACTTTGGTTGGTCATTATCCATGGTAGCCACACCGTGCCACTTCATATTGAAGGTCATTGTACTTGCTAGTCGATACCTATTATTCCCAAACCATTGTTTATCCCTCGTTTAATTTGTGACTCATATTGTGAGTCG
This sequence comes from Penium margaritaceum, assembly GCA_023375785.1. Classification (NCBI taxonomy): domain Eukaryota; kingdom Viridiplantae; phylum Streptophyta; class Zygnematophyceae; order Desmidiales; family Peniaceae; genus Penium; species Penium margaritaceum. The sequence continues at coordinate 107,959 of SZWC01002665.1, forward strand.
TCAACGTTGACCACACATAGTGAAAATATTTGGTCATGATAAGTGACATTTGCCACTTCGGTTGATCATTGTGGATGGTAGCCATAGCGTGCCACGGCTTATTGAAGATCTTTGTACTTGCTAGTCGACACGTAGTATTCCCAAACCATTGTTTCTCACTCTGACCATTTGTGACTCGTGTTATGAGTTGTCAGCGTTGACCACACATAGTGAAATTATTTGGTCATGGTCAGTGACATATGCGTACTTAGGTTGATCATTGTGGATGGTAGCCGCACCGTGCCACAACGTATTGAAGGTATTTGTATTTGCTAGTCCAAGAAAATTACTTTAAAATGTTCCACCCCCTCTGACCACTTGTGACTCGTTTTATGGGTTATCGGTCACTGGAAGAAGTTAGAAATCGTAACGGCGACGTCGACTGCAAGCTCGTGTTAGGTAGCGTGAGATTGTGTCCGAACGTAGAACCACCAAATTCCGAAAACGATGCCAGATTCGTAAAACCAGACACAGTCGATGCATTGTTACGTCCTCATGTCCGCGATGCAAGGTATTCGGGATGCGACCATTGATCCAACATGACATCAATGCCGACTTCGGGACGTCGCCGACTTCTTCGTGTTAGACCGTTGCCCGCAAAGACTGCCCGATTACCGAATCGTACGCTTATGAAACCTACACAAACTGTGCATACCAATCGAACAACCTTGAGAACGATTTACCACGAGCATCAACAACAAAAGCATAAAGGTAATCGGAGAAAAACAATGGGATTGAAAAAAATACATCCCAAGAAGCTTTTGTTGTGTTACTACAATCTACATGGAATTCAACCTTAAAAACACAGAGGACTTCTAGGATTGCATACAAAAAGGACAAATAAAATGAAGACTTGCAACGAGTTTTGAACTAATCATTTTCTCCATGACAGCTCCGCAAACTTTAGTTGAATGTGCTTATGGACATCTTTGACATTATCACTATGAGCTAATAAAATAAAATTCCACTTAAATGGATCTGTGACCCTCATCCTCCAGGCCACATGTATTGTATATATCACCATACATGCGTTCTGAATCTTAAACACAAGATGCATTGTCAACATAGAAAGTAAGGACATGGCTTCATTGCTCCATCACAAGAACTGCTATCAAACAATGAAAACTTTGTATTTTCCCTTTTCTAGATCGCAAACCACTTAAAAGGATTGAAAGTAATATATGTATTATGAAGGAGATGTGCGTCTGGAGCATGAATTCCTACATCATCACGGGAATTTGTGTGTTAAGGAGAAACAAGAAAAAAGGGACACAAGCTTGGCAAAATATCCAAAAAGATTCCGAACAGGCCTAACATATCAAGAAACCACTTTATAAAGACCCCATCCCACTCGATATTTTGGTTTTTAGTGTGAAGAAGATCCCCATGTCTATGTATCGCAATTTAACAAAACAACATCCATACATTACATTTTCATGTCACACATGTAAGATCTTCATAGAAATCTAAATGGTGAACGGTCTTGTCTTTGATTATCAAACGAAAATTGCATATAGTCCAATGTTTTAAAGCCCATGCGGTGGGTGCCCACATATTTGTATTTCCACTTGACGTGGTGGACAAAATTCAACCGAAGTTATAAAAACATTACATAAGAAATATAGATTTGGAAGTTTTGATTTAGCCAATCAATCCAATACAAGCTAATGATTGAGCTGATTTATTTGTGAATAATGTGATACCGTGGGGTTCATTTAGCAATTGTAATGACCACTTCTTTGGAGTTGTAAATTTTAATATGATTATTGCAAGGTCTATTTGGCCTCTTATATAGTGAGCACTACCATTCTGAAAGTGAATTTTGAGGTTGCTTTGAACAATTTCATCCCTTTTCAGTGTAACAAAAATATTCTACGTGATAGGTTTTCTCCCCCAAAAGTTAACATAGCTTAAAAATGTAGCATTATTAACTTTAAATATATCAAAATTCACTTAATATCAAGTTACATGTAAACAATTCACAAAGAAACAATTGTCATAGGCATCCACCCTTTCACAAGCGCACAATCTTTTAGCTTTGCACAAAACATGGCTTGAGTTTAATATGGCCCTAAAAGATTGGTTCCTCATTAAGGGGTAGAGCGACCTTCCACATGAAAAAAACACCTCCCAACAGGTTTAATTATGATCCCCTAACACCAGAGATGATGTTTTGGTGACTGAAAACTTAATAAATTCAATATAGCTAACAACTATTTTGAACTTTAAGAACGATGTAGTTCTTGAAACAAATCAATATAAAAAATTATCTATGCTCATTAGATTCATTTGAAATATATAAAACATACAAATATTCCTAAAATTCTGCTCTAAAAAATCAGTGACCATGTAAAATGATGATATTCTCACAATTCTTGCATGAAGTACTTCACACTATGTGTATCCTGTCAACTTGTAAGGAATATGGTTAATTTGAAATATGTATATGTTTACCTAAAAAAATACCCATGTTGTAGAATTAGTTACAAAACACCCATATGATGTTAATATTTTCTCAAAATCAGTACAAGAAAATGAATTGAGAAACAACACTTTGAATAAAGTAAGAAAACGTATTATATTTTTAATAAAATTTCATTAAAATATTAAATTCAATTTGTACTGCATCCATGACGTGCAATATCGATACAATTATAGGATATTTGCATTTATTATGTTCTATTTGCATGATTATATATCAAATAAAATAGATATAAAGGTTGATTGAAAAACATCTAGGAAGTATGTCAAAGTAGTGCCAACATTAAAAGAAATCATAAAAGTTAGATGTACGTTTCAAGTTGTACATCCTATGTCTGTGAAGTTCTTTTATATGCGTAAATTGTTTTAGTTTGTATTAGGAAGCTAAGAAGCTAAAGAAGTTATCCATACTTGAAAGATTATTTATGTAGCTTCAATTGCTGCTTTTTGCCTATATAATATGCATTTTTGTTTGGAAGTGTACTACAATAGGAATAAAAACCAAGTTCATGACCATTACAACATTGTGCTTTTAACCTGTATAGATACCAATTGTGCGGAAGATGATGAAGTTCCAAGTGTGTGAAAATCACAAACATTTGTGAAAATGAAAAGTAGTACACATTAAGAGACACATTGAGAGGTTGATCTAAAAAAAATCATTTCTAAATGGGCCACGTGTTATCATAATTACCTTTGGCCTAAAACGTCTTAATTCCAATGTTAATAGCTCATCATAAAAACACATGAATGAAATCCTAAATGTAATAGATCTTTGAAGAAATGAGCACTCCAAAATTCTTGAAGGTCATTGTCTCATCCCATTGCAAACTTGTACCATCCCTTCATGACACGGTTACTATTTCTCCTTCATAACATGCTCTTCCCACTATGTACGCCAACCTTCTTATTGTAACAAACCCCATCCTCATCCACTTCCTTCACCTCATCATTCGCGCTCAACAATATGAGTCTCTTTGGGTTGTAAACCATTTATTCTGCTGAGTCATAGCCAGAATGAATAGGGCCTTGTTCAACATTATCTATAATTATCGTATTACTATTATATAGATTACCATCATCACTACTACTATGGCTATCTCTAAAATTATGGTAACTAAAGCAGTTGTGCCATGGATGTGTGCAAGTTAAACATAATCCTTTGTGAAATTTAGATATCCTTATGGAGGATTTGTGGATCCACTACAAGCTTCCATGTTGAAACAATACACTTTTGACTTACGTTTTTTCAAAAGGAGGATCATAACATTTTGAAATGGTTGGATGATTTAAAATCTAGTTGCAAATGTATCTACAACCATCACCTCATGTTGTTATTGTGTATTATTTCAAGACTAGCATTTGGCAAATACCTTGGTCTTGTCAGCTCATTAATGTGTTTAAGGCAAATGGCAAGTAAAATTGGTATTGCCTTACCTGGTCATTCAAGTAAACGATTGTAACTACATGTGTTTCATGTAGCTTATCAACTCACACATTTTGCAAATGCAGTTCTTCTCATGCTTGTTCTCATGTCACGAGTATGCATTTTAAGGTAACATATTACATGCTTCAGGCTTGGTGGCACCCAAAGGACACCTTTCTATGCCTCATATCCTATATGATTATCACTAGGAATTTGGATGTTGAATGTGTCTTTATTGTTAGGGGTGACAATTACTACCTTTGTTTTGGTCAAAATGGTGCAGTCCGTTTTGGATTCAGAGGAGTTTACAAGGAGTTATGGAATTTTCTCTAAAAAATTACCTAAGTTCAACGGCGAAGTTTTTCTCTGCTTGTACATGTCAGATTTTCTTCTGTCATCTACGTCCATAGGGGGAATGGACCCTATGACTGTGAAATACTTTGTGGTACATGTATAGCAGGGTTCTACATGCCTGATGATAAAGACTAGTCAGCAGTTGTTTAGTGCGACTACACTCTGCTGGATTGTGGGCTAGGTCCAGTCAGGGTGGGGCTACATCTGATTGGGCAGTTTGGACCACCTTGCATACCGTGTTGCATGAGCACAAATCAGCAGCATCATGTAAGGCCCAGAGTAGGGACTGATCTGCATGAACGCATGCATGCACCACACATCAGTACATCATAGCATGCATGCACGAGTTATCACCCACATGGAAAGCTAGGAGCGGGGACCGCTCTACATCAGCACAGCCATGCACGACCGAGTAATAGGAGCTATAGGAGGGGCGACTATCTATAAGAAGGTTCCCAGGCTAGGAGTCTTCCCACCTACAGCCAGAAGATTCTATTAGCCTGGGAAAACGTCAACTTGCCTACAGCTTGCTTTAAAAGGTGGCCAACCCGGCATTGTTCATTCAACAACTTTTTAATCACCAGGAATTCCACCTATAGTCTATCACAATAGCCTCTACCAGTTCCACACATCACTCAAGGCTAAGAATCTATAAACACTCTTCTCAAGACCTATGTAAGCCTGACAGTTGTCTGCCAACCTGAACAAGAGGACGCCCCTGACTACTTGAAGGCCTGACTACCTAAAAGAGGTGGCCAGACTACATCCAACAGCCAAGCCACTTTGCTAGAGCTGTCTTGCTCGTCGTTTCCCACCTATGGGCCACGAGTCCTGTCGAGGCCTGAGAGTCTGGAGTTAGTCTGAAGTTGAGTTGTGTTTACTTTAATATTTGTTGTAGTATAGTTGTGATCAATTGTAGTCGTTCTGTCCCAGCATTATCCCAGTTCCAGCTTTTTTCTATTTCTTTATTTTCTCTCCAAGCACAACAATCCTAGTAGCAAGGAATGTAGCCCTTGGTACACCCCACAAACATCAACATAGTATCAGAGCAAGGTTAGTGTTGACACCATCTATAGGTCGAGTCCTAGCTTGTGTTGTTTTGGAGGAGCTGTGGAATTTGGTCGCGTATAAAGTGAGAAAATGACGTCTTCAAGCGTTCTAGGTTGGATCTAGCCCACAAACGTCCGAGACAATGTGGATTACATGAGGAACATGGAGATGGAGAATTCAAGTGCTAAGTCTCCACCTCTTTATGAGAATTTAGTCCCACATTGTTTGCAAATGGGGCAAGATCATGGTTTTCATGTGGCAGAGCAGGTAGAATGTAAGGCGCAAGAAGTGCAACACTTGGAAGATGAAGCAAAGCGCATGGCATAGCAAGAAGCAGCTACGCTCTAGGCTGTGGAGCAAGATGCCATGGAATTAAGACAACGACTAGGTACATAAGAGCTACTCCTCTTGTAGGATCAGCTCCAACGCGATGCTTAGATGAATTAGATTGAATAACAGATGGCATGACCGTAGCAATAGTAACAACTACAACTGCAAGAACAACAACAATAGCAACAATAGTTTAATCATGATTAGTAAGCTTCACAAGCATCATCAGCATATCTACCTGATCCAAGTCCTCCAGCAGTCATGTAGCAGCCTGTCATTCCTCCATAGGTGCCAACAGTAGCATGAACTCAAGTAGGAATGCTCTAGCATCTTCTAGCCCAACAACCATAGGTTCCAATGGGCATTCTCACGATGGCACCTTTTTTTGCCACCTCCTCAAGCACTAATGCCTCGGACATACTTGGGGCAACCACATCCAATAGTGCACCTTGTGTGCAACCAGGCACAACCAACAGCAGAAAACGTGCATCAGTGTCACATAATTGACCAAACATTTTGAACACAAGGAGTTGGGCACCAAGGGTTAGAGGACATTATGCCAGTAGTAGTAGCCTTTGTGCATCTGCACAAGATCAAGATCGACCACTTTGATGGAAAACATTTCTCACACTAGGCGCACAAGTTCAAACAATTGGCCAAGATTGAGATCATCTTGAAGTTCTACACAGGCTATTACATTCCTCCTACCCTAGTATCACCACCACACATCATGTTAGAGTTCAACTACTTCACGTAATGTGCATACATGGTGCTTGACATCCAGCTAAGTCCTTGCTTTCAACAAGCCATTTTCATGTAGGATGCGGTAACAGAGCGTGCCAAACATGCATGGTCCTATCTACAACAGACTTACATGTCAGACGACTCCACTTTCAAGTCTCATCTCCTTATAAATCTCTCACACATCAGCCTCAGTAGCTTCAGTGACATTGAGATGTACATCAACTAGGCAAAATCGCTCCGTGACCAACTTGCACTCAGAGACGTACCCTTCTCTAAGTCAATATTTGTGACCTTTCTACTCAAACAACCTCACAAATGGCTCGGATAGCATGAAGAAAGTTCTCACGTTCAAGCCTCAAGCAAAATTGACCGAGGCATACATTTGTAAGATGCTATTGAAAGAGCTGAGAGATCACCAACTTATAAAAATAAATCATGCTTTTCCAGTAATGCAGCTTATTAGAATGAAGGAGAGAAGAGTGCTTCTCACTCCCAGTCAAAGAGCCATGCAATGATGAAGTCAGCGTACTCCCATGACTTGAGGTCCTCCCTCCCAAAGGCATTTGCACACAGTGCCTTAGGCTAGCTCATAGGATTACGTTCTGATATCACGTGTCATTATTGCAAGAAAAAAGGGTAAGTGAAGAAAGAATTCTTCAGAAGGTTGCTCGATGAGGAGAAGGATGCAAAGAAAATTCAAGGGAAAGAAGCGAGGGGGAGAGAAGAAGGAGAGTGGAGGAGAAAAGAATAGAAAAGGTAGTGAGGAGTTTAATAAGAAGGCAAAGGAGGAAGGCAAAGGGCAGTAGTTTATCTACACTACATTTATGATTCAGCTGTCAGAAAGTTAGAGCGACAAGCTGGTTCACTCGCCTTATGTTTGGTACCTAGACATCAAATGTACCTTGCACACCATGTACAACAAATCCTACCTCCACAAGTACGAGCCTTTGGATAGGAGCTATGTGACAGTTGCCAACAACAAGCAAATAGGTACACGTGCTCGCTAAGGGCATGATGACCTTGACAAGGTATGATGGAGCATAGTTCAAGTTTGGCAACATCCTCTACATACCTGACATTGGCGTTAACGTCCTTTCCCTTTGCCAACTCATGAAGAGAGGAGCTCGCGTTATTAGTAATGGAAAGCATGTCACGCTCAAAATCCATGAAGGAAGAACCTCTGTAAGAGGTAAGCTCCTTCCTCATGGCATGAGTTTGCCGGAATTCAGCGTACCAGCTGAGACTACTTCTCTATTTGTTGCAGCAAGTCTACACTAACCAGCAGGTGCAGATCCTGTAGTTTGGCACAAGAGGCTTGGCCATATGATCAATGAGTTGGTAGAATCCATGGTGAAGAAGGGCCATGTCAACGCCCTCAACATCAAGGAAAGCAGCCAATGCAGAATTGACCCGTGTGAGGACTCTGTTCATGCCAAGTTGCCATGACAAATGTTTCCTCCAGTGAGCAAGTGTGACATTTGCCAAAAGCTGAGACAAGTTCACATTGAAATCTATGGACCACTCCCCTTAACAAGTGTCTATGTTGGACATCGTTACTTCCTCATCTTTGTGGATGATATTACACGTTTTGTTTGGAGCTACTCTTTTTGAACCAGAGATGAAGTACCAACCTACTTCTTCAAATGGCTGGCAATGGTGGAGAGGCAAAGCAAAAAGAAGCTCAAGTCCTATGCCCTAACAATGTTGGCAAGTACACCTGTATAGAGTTCATGTGGCAGTTTGAGGACATGGGCATCGTGCAAAAGTTCTCTACACGATATACCCAAAATCAAAATGGTGTCACAGAAAGGAAAAATCATAGTATTTTGGATACATCCAAATATATGCTCCTAGGGGTGTAGCTAGACAACTCGAGGTGGTCGTATGCTTTGAGGAAAGCAATTTGGGTGTGGTATAGTGTACCACACACAACTGTATTAGACATGACTCCATTTGAAGCATGGTACGACTACAAGCTGCACATCACCATGCTTCAAATATTTGGTTGCATGGCTCTTCTCCACCTCTCAAAAGAGTGTCATTGAAAGCTTCCAGACAAAGTAGCTTGGGGCATGTTTGTCCAACAAAGCCCTAACATGAAAGGTTGGGAGTTCTACGACATCGCCAGCGAACACATCATCACCAGTCGTGATGTTGTTTTCTTCGAGCATCTAATGCGTCAAGGGTGGGAAGCTAAGAGTTCAACCACACGAGACCTCCTTGAGTCATTCTACGTCTCATTTGTGGAATCAATCCAAGACAAAGTCGTAAACTATGATCCACTCACCAGAACAGATCTGGATCAGGCGAGTGAAGAGGCGGTGTGTGCGAGTTTGCCTCTCGCTGCTGACCACGTCAAACACATCACCGGGATTCGGGAGGCAGTTTTAGTAAGCTATGGAAAATGCCATTACTTGGTGACTTTAGATGGTGCGTAGGTGACGAGGCTGAAGAAGCACAACGGCACAATCAAACGTCGGCACTTCATGCGCCTCTTGTAAAATTAGATGGAATAACTACACAAGGAGGATGAAGCTAAATGGGACATGGCAATAATAGCATGCATGGTGTAAGTTGAGAATGATGAAGTACATTCTGACTTCACATGAACAAATGTAGAATCTCTTCGTTCCAAGATCTCATCTTCACTAAAGCCCCAGCCAAAGTCCCTCAAGGAAGAACTGGTAGGCAATTTTGTAGCACAATGGAAAGTAACACTAGATATAGAATACAACAAACTCATGGAGCAAGGAACTTAGGAACTAATAGAGCTGCCATCCAGCTCAATGCCAAATGGTGTGAAGTGGGCATTCAAGGTGAAGAAGAATGTAGATGGCAACATCGACAAATTGAAAGCACACCTGATTGCAAAGGGGTTCTTATAGGTGGGAGGCAAGGATTTCTTTGAAACCTAGGCACATGTCAGCAGTTATACCACAGCGCGCATCATGCTCACCATTGTAGTAGTCAAAGACTACAAGGTGGAGTAACTTGACATCAAGAATGCCTTTGTGCATTGAGAAATGGACACTACTATGTACATGAATTAGCTAGAAGGGTATGATGATGGCAGCAGAAATGTGTGCAAGCTCATAAACGCTTCGTACAGATTGAACTAGAGCCCTCTTCTCTAGTGCCGCAAGCAAGAATGTCTCCTTGAGTCATGGAACTTTCATCTATCAACATATAAAAGCTGCTTGTTCCTACATCAACAAGCTAAGGATAAGCATCCAGATAGCCACATTATTGTCTACGTGGGTGTCATCCTGATCATCGGAACAACGTTACACTTCATCCACCCAACTGCTTGTGCAATGGCACAAGAGGCCAATGCGACCTTGATGCCAAGATTTGAGTACTACATCGGAATGAATATCAGACGCAACTGCTCCAAACCCGCACTTAAGATGTCTTAGTAGTCATACGCCGCAAAAGTTTGTGAACCATTCGACATCCTTGATTGTCACATTTTGACTCTCCTAACGTTGTAGCAATTGATCCATTATGGACCAAGGGGGAGAAGTGAGACTAAGTATCGGAGGACGGTCGATTCTCTCATGGATGCTATAAGCTTTACTTAACTTGACGTGCGGTTTGTAGTGATAATCTTGGCGTATGGGAGTGAGACGTGTACTGAATTGGCTTGCAAGGAGCTTGACCGTGCAGTTGAGTACTTCTGGTCGACGGTTGCCACATGGTTGGTCTTCCACACGTCAAGCGACCAAGAGCTAAGCTGCTATGTGGATGAAAATGTTGGCGGTACAGAGGACCGCCAAGGCACCACATGATTTGTTTGTTTACTTACCGAAACGTCTGTTTTGTGGTTAAGTAGGAGTCAAAACATTATCATATTCAATTAGGCTGAAGCTGTGTATGTCGCGACGAGAGCAACAGCTCAAGAGGTCACCTTTCTAGGGAACCTCCTTGACGACATTGGTTTTCCTCAACATTGTCCAATCATTGTTCACGTTGAGAAGAACACAGCCATTGAACTTGCAAATTCTACAAAGTTCCATGGGCGGAGGAAGCACATTGACATCTACGGCTACTTGATTTGCTCAAACGTGATCAACCATAAGATCGACAACCTTAAGCACGTTTTAGGAATGTCGGAAGCAGCACATTTCTTGACTTAAAGTGTCCCAAAAGACAGTTTTTAGAGGTGTATGGAACAATGTGGACTTACGCATAGTGCCCACTTAAAGTATCCCCAGAAGAAGGGTGACCTGGAGACACGCGATAGTCAAACATGTGTGCCAATGCCATTGACGCTCCCTTCACATAGAAAACACAAGTTTGTGCCTCATGGTGCACGAGACAATGTTTTTGAGGCATGCAACACAGATACAAAGGAGTCAAGAAAATTCATTTGTTGTGGAAAATGCCCAAGCTGATGTTCGAGTTCTTTCATCGCCAACAGTCTCACTCACGCTTAGTGTCGGTATGACATTTGAAAGCTTCAAGCCTATTCTCCCTCATTGGCCTGCTACAACAAGTCATTTCTGCTCCTGAGCAACTAGCAGCGTCAACCACCCACTCCAGTCTCCTGCTTTTCTTAGAGACCTAATTCAAACTCTAACGTTTCTAGAAAATCCTACTTCCAAGGAACCAAATCAATCCTAAAAGAAAAATATAAGTTTTGCAGCGTGGATGGGGAAAATGGAGCGGGAAAGGGGTTCGGAGCACTTTTTTCGTAAGAAAGGGGAGCGTGTGAAGCAACGATCAAAGAAGGCGAGGTAGGGCTTCAGGACAAAGCAGATGTGGCAAAAGATAAGGGGGGGAGCGAGCTACGAGAGGGACAGGGGTGGCAGCAACCAAGAGGCCTGCCGCGATGAAAGGCTTGGCAGCAAAGCATCCTGCCTTCGTGGCAGGCAGTGAGGGTAGCGAGCAAGGGAGCAAGCTTGTCAAGGAGGCAAGAAAACTTGTGAGATTGCCTGCCAAAGGGGTGGCGAGCAATGTGGCAACTCATGTTCACCCTCCAAAAACCCCCTCCACTACGAGAAGGAACCTTGCAAGGAAGCCAGGAAAAGGAAAAATGGCAAGAGGAGACTATCAAAGCTCACTCGGCAAGCAGTTCAACAGCAGTGGTGACAACTCCAAGCGTGCGGTGAACGAGTGGCGTGACCTGGAATCAAGCTGTAGCAACCAAAATTATGTAAATCCCGGATGAAGCAATGAAGCATCGACTTCACACGAGCAAGGGCAAAAATGACATCGATAACATTGAAAATGCCATTTATACCTCCATAAATGTAGTTGGACGTGAGGGGTGAGAAATGTATTTTTCTTCTCTCTTAGCGGCTTCTCCATCCAGTGAAAAGTAGTAGAGAAGCTTCCAAGCATAGGGAAAGTCAATCATAACGCCTCTCCATGGTGTAGCATGCGCTGAGAATGCCCTTACACATTTTCTTGTAGCAGAAGTCACCGAAAGTTGACCTAGACAATCTGAGCCACAACCAATTTTTTTATGATAGAGATGGTAGGAAAAACCCAACAGCAATCTTGCAAACCCAAAACTACCCTGAACGAGCCCCAGTAATTGCAATCAAGAACAAGCTCAAGTACGAGAGCAAGGAAAATCCTGTTCTAATGTTTTTCAACACAAGGGAAGTACTAGAATTTTTTTTCTGACATTGAAATCCTATTAGAGACACCTCACGCTACCAAATTCTTCAATGACAACTATGAAACTCTTTCGCACACCAATCAAGGGGAAGTGTTAAGGGTGACGATTAATTTGCGTTTTTCCCCTTCGAGTTGGCGTAGTCAGTTTTGGAATCAGAGGAGTGTAAAAGGAGTTACAGAATTTTTTCTCAAACATTCCCTAGTTCAACGCTTGAGTTTTTCTTTACTTGTACAGGCCAGATTTAATATGTCATCTAGGTCTAAGGGGGGAATGGACCTTAGAGCTGTAAAATACTATGTTCTCCATGCACAACAAGGCTGTGCATGCTTGTTGACGCAGACTTGTTAGTAGCTGTGTAGTGCGACTATGCATTGCTGGGTTCAGGGCTAGGTCTAGTGAGAGAGGGACTACACTTGATTGGGCAATGTTGACCGCACTCCATAGCCTGTTGCATTAGCATGAATCACTATAGCATTCAAGGCCCATACTAGGAACTAGTCTGCATCAACACGTGCATGCACGACACATAACATCATCACATCATGCATTCACGAGTCATGAGCCACATGAAAAGCCAGGAGCGCGGACCGTTATGCAGTAGCACAACCATGCTTGACTTAGCAACAGGAGCTACTAGAGTGGCTACTGCCTACAAGAAGGTTCCTAGGCTAGGAATCTTCCCACCTTCAACCGGAAGCTTTTATTAGTGTGGAAAGCTGTCAAGTTACGAGCAGATTGCTATAAAAGGTGGCCAATCTGGTAGTCTTCATCTAATAACTTCGTCATCACCAAGATTTCTGCCTCTAGTCTACCAAGGGAACTTCTACCAGTTCTAGACATCAGGTGAGGCCAAGAATATGCAGACACTATTCTCAAGATCCTAGTAAGCCTGGCAACAGTCAATCAGCCTTACCAGGAGGACATCCCTAACTACATAAGGCCTGACTACCTAGAAGAGGTGGCTAGACTACGTCCAAGACCAAAGCTTCTTTGCTACAATTGTCCTTCTAGACGTTACCCATTCATGGGCTCAAATCTGTGTCGAGGCGTGAGAGTCTGGAGTTAGTCTCTAGTTGAGCTGTGTTTGCTTTACTGTTTTGTGTACTTTAGTTGTGATCAACTACGTTCATTCAGTCCTAAAATTCTCCGAGTCCCAGCTTTTTGCTCTACTTGTAGTTGCTCTCCAAGCACAAGTGTCCCAACATCAAGGAACTTAGCCCTTGCTTCACCCCACAACATTGAACATTTATGTTCCATGCATGTATGTTCAATGTCACAAATGGGTTCCCTACGTTCAACATGGCGCATGACAAAGGTGGAGGTTTCGACACATGGCCATCCCCACTCTTTCTATGCTGAGGACATGCAAGAAAATTGAAGGAAAGATATGGTTGGATATTCGATGCAAGGGTTTGTGATAATGGTTAAGTGTATTTCCTCCTTTTGAAAACTTTGGTTGTGGCTAGATATATTGATGTTTAGTAGTTTCTCAACAAGTATTGATGCAGGCTATCCCATGAACGCCTTGTTGAGTATGCACCACGTTGGAAAATCCCCATAAACATATGTTTCTAAGATAAAAGAATAACTATTCTGCTTTATGAAGGGTTAATACACACCTTCTTAGAACAATATTTTTTCCAATAGGTCATACTTAAGCACAGGCTAAAAGGTATTTTGTGTGCAAGTTGAGTTGTGGATGTTAACTATTCCTTTGTAAGGCTATTTAAATATTATATTTGCACCTATGATTGACAAAGTTTTCACAAATCCTATCTCAAGCTACGATGAAGAAATTAATTTTGTCTTTGTTTGAGGCACTATGAATACCCTACACTTCCCTTGATGAAAACATGTTTTAGCATATGAGGATTCTCAAAGTCCCCGCAAACTCTTCACGAACCCCTTCCATGACACCATGCAAGGTCGTAGAAAAGGTGAATTCAATGAAACATGCAATTGACATGATTTGTATTTCTAAACAATTACATGGTAGCAATAACACCTCACAAACGAGTCCTTTCTTTGAAAAGTGGCATGAGATGATCATTGGCTAATAAAAGGATGTTCATGTATTTCTTCATCTCATCTAGGATTGATTACATGCATATGTACTCGAAATATGTGATAAGATCATAAAAAACGTGGGAGAGTTGTGTGAATAATAGTGATTTTATGTGATTTACATTGCAATATGAAATAAAAAGAATTTGGATGAATGTGTTACAGCTTGAAACCATATTATCCCATTTTTTGTGTGAATGAAATAAATAAAGCACATTTTTCATCCAAATAATTTTAATGCTGTGATGAGGGTTCAATCATAATCCTACATGGGGTTTTATTCCATAATATCTTATAGTAGAGTTGCCTTTTGAAATTTTTTATATTTAAGTTATTCAATCTCAAGCTTGTGCAATTGGCTAACATGATTTAGAAAACAAGAATAATACTTTGCATGATTTCTGAAATGATCAATGTAATTTGATTTTTCCATCTGCAGTTCATGGTTGATACTACTCATGCTTAATGAATTTCTTCATGATGGTCCACGGTGGTTATAAGTGAATAAATTCTTTAAAGACCATTTGTTTCCCATTATTTGAAAATGGAAGCTTACTTCACAATACTTGCTTGGATTTATACGAGCACCATGGTTGTGTCCAATAACGTGTTCAACTTACCTTTGGAGCGCATGAGCACTATCCTTTCAAGGTCGCATAAGTGTTATTCTTAATTATTATCTCCGTCTTTGCAATAAAATTAACTTTAGATTCACATTCAATACAAGGTGCATGTGGATTGCATCATCACTTGCTCCACAATGCACATCTACCACATATGGCTTTCATTTAATTCTTTTGACCTTGCCTTTTGGTGTCAAGCCTCTTCAATGAAATTTGGTGAGCTTTTTACACATAAATTCTTCTTTTCCACTTAGGATTGTTTACATGGACCTGGATGTGCATGGATGACCATTTCTTCTCCAGGTAGAGTTTCATAGAGCTAGAAAGCAAGGGAAATACCTAGTAAAACTTCCTCTTTTCAGCATTCCCTTTGTAATAATCTTATAGATTCAAATGCTCATAATGTTTTTTGGTTGAAGAAAATTGGCCTATTTTGGAAAATGTTATTGTCAATTTTGTTTACAAACTTGGTCATTCATGTGCACCTAAACAAAATGTAACTCAATATTAGATGGGTAACAAAATGATGAAATAATTGGAAGCATGGATTACACGATAGTTAATTTGTTATTACAATATAAGGAATATTTCTCTAGGTGTATCAGGAATAAGCTTAGATTTAGACAATTGTTCTTCTTAATAGATTATTTAGTGAGTTTTCTTAGTTTTAACAAGAAACAAGTGATTTGACAACATGCATATCAACTTAAGTAAAAACATGTCAATTATGAAAGAATGATTTGCAATAAATATGGATTATTTTGGGAAAATTCACGACTAAAAATATTTTATGTCATCAAGGGCAATGAAAAGGCTAAGATGAGGCCATCAACGAACAAGAAACATAATGTTATACTATGATTTTGAATGGTTGACTACATCATGATAAAAACTGAACACATTAACATGATACTCATGCTTCAAATTTTTGAAATGGAATGAATACTGTAAATGATTGGCCTTTCAAAATTCAGATTAATTGGAAACACATTCACCAAATAAAGATAATATTTGAGCAAATCAAGGCACTTGGGTGTAATATGTGTTTTAATTTTTCAGCTATCCACATTGGTGATAATAAGCAAGCCTTTAAACATGTTTGAACATCGTTCATGG
Source organism: Penium margaritaceum (assembly GCA_023375785.1). Classification (NCBI taxonomy): domain Eukaryota; kingdom Viridiplantae; phylum Streptophyta; class Zygnematophyceae; order Desmidiales; family Peniaceae; genus Penium; species Penium margaritaceum. Next base: position 123,812 of record SZWC01002665.1, read on the forward strand.
TTCGTATTATTTGTTCAAGTTTATGCTCGACTCATATCATGATTTCATATAATTGATTAAGTCAAATTTCCACGAGTGATTGAATGGTTTTTAAATTAAAGTAACACTCATTTTGAATCATAATGGAAGAAGTTAAATTGCAAATGGTATAAAGATAAGAGAACTTATTGAACTGAAGTTTTCATATCATAGTTCAATTCAAGTGTGAAAGTGGAAAAATGTGCTTTAGTTTTTTATTTTTTCATTTCTCATTTTTCCTTTTTGTGTGATTCTTAGAATGTGCAATGGATATTCTTAGAAATGTGTACCTCAGGTTGTAATGTGAATTAGGAATGTTTGGATAATATTTAAGCACGGGAAGATGCCTTGAAGTTCAACTAGAATTGTTTTTATAATATTTAGTTTTAAATATGATGGAAGAAAAAGATAAAACATAGTTATTCCATTGCGGTGAACCACAAAAAGTACATAAAAAATATAGCTTGGTGAAACGTTCTTATTTCTACCTTTGGTTTCACATATGATTGTTTAGTTACTTTAGATGTTATGATAAAAATGCCATCCATTTTATTGTTTTTGCACCTTTGATAATGCATTATGTCAAGGAAACAATTACACATCCAAGTTTGGAACAAACTACGTATGTGAAAGAAATGGACTTTATAGAATGATTTGGTTCTAGATTTTATTTTTCCTATCATGATCATGTATGTTACGATAGTAAACTAGCGATAAGTTCCATGTTTACAGAAAATATACTATAGTAGTTAATAATGCAAATGAACACCCATTTTTTATCATGGTTTGTGGCATATTCTCAAAACTTGCACATTTGAGCTTACCTTATGTGTAATACTTGGCTATGGGGAAAAATTCCCACTGAAACGTTTCTTTTGGATTATTTTTTGAAGTTCAATTCAGAGTTTTGTAAGAAGTACACCTCCAAATGAGATGGTAATTTTTGGCATGCATTTGTTTTTACTCCGCAATTCCATTGTAGAGTTCTCATGAAAGGTATTATGTGAATTTCTTGATGTAAGGTTGTGAGCTTAGTTAGACATTCATAACCTTTTGAATGAATCACAAGATAAGTTTTATGAAACTAATTGATGATTTGAAGTTGAGGGCTATATATTCGTTTTTGTTTAACATCTTTTTTTGGAGGTGTAAAATTAAGCCTTTGGGGGTTAGTAAGTGATTTCATAGGTTGGTTACACCAACTGTAACATCTTGTGTAATGATGTCTTTTAGAGGGCCTTGTTTTGACTTGGCATAAATCATAAGTTGAGAAATTATAATTGGTACCTCATAAGGTAGCCATATTCATATCAATTGAATTTTTTTTTATATAGTTTTGTCTTTTTGTTGATCATTAATTGAAGAATTAATGGTTAGAGTTCATGACATCTTGTAAAGGGTTTTAGTTAAAGAAGTTGGTTGAAGAAACCAATTAGCGGATTCACTAATGAAAGTATGTGGAGTATTTGAAATGGGACACTATTCCTCCCTGTAAAGAATCATGTTTGTGCGGTACATAACTTCCTTTTTTGATAACATGTAAAAACGTTGGTTAAGAACTTATTTTACCTTTACATCAAGATAGAAGGCAAAGGAAACCAAGCGTAAAAATGTGAAACATGATGTATGCATACAGAAAACGTTTCTCCCTACTCACCACCATTGGGTGATAGTTTAACGTGTTTTTTCTTAATTTGGTCAGATGGACCCATATGTGCTTGTTCACTTCACACCTCAGAGGTTTGCCATGTGTTGGAAAAAATCCCTAAATACTGAAAAGCACATTTAGGTAGCTTGGAAGTTTCAAGCACGTGCTTTTCATATGGTTTTTATGTACTCATATTATTGAGCCACTTTACATTTGCATAATTTCTTCTAGCAAATATGATGGCTACATGTTGACACCCCATGCTCCATCTTAGGCTTAGTATGTTGCCTCTAGTGTCAATTGGAGAAGAGTGTAATGTATGGGCAAAACGGAGTGAATGAATTGTTACATTGCATGGAGGTGATGTTGAATCAGAGCCGTTTTGCTTTGGATCATGATGAGCATGTCAAAATACGACCTTGGATGTTGTAAATGTTCTCTTAGGAAAAAAGGTGATTGTGTTAAACGTTTCGTGAACGTTTTCTCTTCGGTGGGTATGGAAAAGTGTTTGCGGCCTTTTCATACATCATGCATGCTGATCGTGTTATTGGTAAAGAATGTTTTTGGTGTTTTGTTTGTCACGTGATGTGCCGCTAGTCAATGCTTTGATGTATTGAAAGAGCCACTGCTTGTTCAAATTTTCATCTTTAGAATTTTGTTCTGTATCTTTGGCTCATTGTGTTAGAGTTTTTTCTTGTTGGAAATCTCAATGGAATAGCTGCATCATCCTTGATGAATGTGGGAGAAAGTGTGAAAGTGAATTACCCTATTGTGATGCCCTTCTTTTAAAAAAACTCGGCCAGATCCGGAAACCGATGGCTGCATTTCTGTTGAGAATGGGTTACTCATGAATTACATGAGAAATTTGGGTGGATGGTTTAATGAGCTCTCGCCATTTATCATTCAAAGGTTCACAACATGTCATTTTTTTGTTTGGCCATGTTTTTCAGGATCCTTTGGAAACTTGCCGCGGCTCGGAGTCGTCATCCATATTGGCCATAAAGTGTCGCTAGCCATCAGATTTGGCCATAATTGACCGCGCTCTGCAGCCTCCCTTACTGATTTAGTTATATTCAAGCGCGCGCCGGCTCCTCCTTTCAAATGTGGCTATGAAGACGGCCGACAGAAAAATGATCGCGCGAGCAAGAGATATTCACAAAGAAAGCCCCGTAACCACTCGGAGAACTCCCAAAGCCATTCTTAATATTGATGGGTACAAATAAGGACATGAAAGGAGAAATATTAACCTTTTATAACGCTCCAAGAAGTAAAGAAGCAGAACCACTAGGATAAGGAAAATTAAAATAAAATGAGAATTTTAAGGGACTCAGAAGAAACTTAATTACTAGGATAGGTGATTGAGATCGAAATATAACTACTCGCCCTTCAATTAGTTATAAATTGAAGAAACATAATGTCTAAAACAAACAAATTCGTGAAAATTCAAAATGTGAGGAAAAATTCGGTTTGATAAACAATAATATAAACAATATGATATAAACTAATTACGTATCACATCAAAATAATAAAAACTTTAACATCTAACCAACATAATTGAACTAGTATTTAGGAACCAATAAAAATTTTTGTGTGTACTTGAAAACAAAAAAATTTCAATTTATAGAACATCAAATCATAAATACATAAAATCAATACTGAATTCTTATGTAAAACTCCAAATATGATTGACTGTCCAAATTTAAACAATTATTCCATGATTTATTATTTATGGCTGATCAAGGGTTTCCAATTGGAACGAATGAATGAAATTTACAAATTGTTTTGGAATTTATTCTTAATTAAGTTTTATTTTATCATTAAATTTCAATAAAATTCAACAATTTTGCTACTCTACCTTGCTTTGTTCAATTTAAGATCAGATTTTATTTATTAAATGAATACAATATTTCATGATTTTATATAATAATGTTATTTAATGGTAAATGTAGATAATTACGTTCAATTCATAATAATTGCCACATAATATGTGAAATATAATCTATAAAATCCTTATTTAAGTATGGAAAATGTTACATGATCATGATTTTGAGCATTACTTATGCTTCTCCATGTGCTTATAGTTTGAATTATCACGCCAATTTTGATGCATAACAGATTAATTTGGTTTCATTTTGAATGAAGACATTAGAATGAACTTGCATTTATAATGCAAGATTATGTGGTTTGAAAGGTATGTATTTATAGTTTTTATAGATGGAATACAATGAGGCATGGAAGAGATACATTAGACTAAAGAAAATGTATTAAATTATATATAAGAAAAGTTTTATTTTTCATTGAAAAGTTTTATGAATTTTTATGAAGAGTATTAGTTTACCAAATTTTCTAACCCGATGAAGGGCGAGTAATTATATTTCGATTTCAATCACCTAGTAATGAAGATTATTTTGAGACCCTTAAAATATTCACTTTATTTTCATTTTCCTTATCATTGTTGTTCTACTTCTTTATTTCTTGGAGCGTGCTAGAAGGTTAATATTTCTCCTTTCATGTCTTTATTTGTACCTATCAATATTAAGAATGGCTTTAGGAGTACTTGCAGTGGTTACGGGGCTTCCTGTGTCAATATCGCTCGCTCGCGCGATCGTTTTTCCTTCGGCCGTCTTCATGGCCACATTTGAAAGGAGGAGCCGGCGCGCGCTTGAATATGACTAAGGGTGAGGCTGGGGGTGCGGCTGGTTGTCGCTGAAATGCGTCGTTGGGGCTCCTCAACGATCGATTCCAGCGACGGGCGCTAGTTCCTGTCCGCGGGGTTTTCGCCTTACAGTTAACTAGGTTGCATGTCTCGGCACTCCGCGTTGATCCGTCCGCATGAACTTCTTGCTTCCCTCCCCCAACGATCCTAGTGGGCCCCACACAGAACACGAATGACAAGATGAAATGGGCCCAACAATCCCCGTCTCCACCAATCACGTGCGAGCATCGATAGTTGGATCCTCGACGTGCGTCCGCGGGAGGAGACACTTTGGACCTGACCGGCTGCACCAGTCTTCTGACCGGCGATGATGATGACTGATAGGCGGCGTGGAGTTTGTGGACTCCGATAGTCCTCCAACAAAATGCGCAACCAAATGTCCTATAGCCTTCAACAACCGATTTCAGCGACAACCAGCCGCACCCCAAATCTGTTTGATAGCGACACTTTATGGCCAATATGGGTGACGACTCCGAGCCGCGGCCAGTTTCCGAAGGATCCTCAAAAACATGGCCAAACGAAAAAAATGACCTTCACAACATTTGTTTTAAATCCTGCGGAGCTGTTGCAAAGCTATCGCTCAGATTCTGATTTTGGTGAGAGTTTCAACGACCAGAAGTTCAGACCACCTATGATGGTTGGAATGATTGTTGCCATGGGCTTTGGACACAGCCGGAGAGCCGTGAGTGGCCTGTCGACATGGGAACTGCAGAACATTCGACGCATGACACACTCGGATACGGTCCCGAATCACGATGACCTGCAGAACAGAAGGTAGTCTCGACGCGTGGCACGAGGTCTGAGTGGAACTCGCTGGTGGGGGACAGAGGTGTGAGAGGCGGCGAGACCAATGGACGGTTGAGCAGAGCGGAGTGAAATATCGGCTCGGCCAGCAATGGAGCTCTGAGTGGTTCAGATCGCAAGTCGAGGCAGCCACGTGCGAGGCCAAGGACAGCCGTACCTTTGGTGCAAGGATGACCAGCCACGTCAAAGCAGTGGCGGACATTATCTAACCCCGCGGTGCAAGCAGCATCGCAGCCGCTCAGGGTAAGAGGTGGCGGAAACGACCATTGAATGCGGCCTGCCTGGTACAGCCGGCCGTCGATCGAACGCTCCGATACGACGTCGTTGGGAAATCGAAGCTCGCCCACGGTTTGGGGGGGGGGGGGGGGGGGGGGGGGGG
>SZWC01002665.1:149017-166446 GCA_023375785.1 Penium margaritaceum
TATACTCGCTGTCAGTCGATGGATGCATGCATGTGACCAGTCGTTGCGTGCGTCTTTTGATTCTGCACGTCTAGGTTCAGACGGCGTAGGATTCTGACATGTGTGTGCAGAGTTACGGCCAAAACAGTGGTTTTGGGCCGGTTTTAGGACAACTCTTGGACTGCCGCGTGCGACACCCGCCGTGCGCCGCGGCAGGTATTTATGCCCTGGACCTGTCAGTTGTCATTTCTCTCTGCATATGCTATATTGAAGCATTCTGACACTTTGACTTGTGTCTCCTAGCCAAACCCTTGCCGCTGTGTGTACGACCTGTGACTGTCGTCACCGTCTGACTAGGCACTGACGCCCGGTCAGCGGCCCTGTTGCTAGGAAGCTTCTATGCACTTTCTCAGCGCTCCCACCGCCACCATAGCCTTGTCCGTGGCGGCATCTCCAACTGTAGCTTGCATTTGTACCTTAGCCTGCCTCGGGTTTCTTCGCCCACGCGCCAGCTACTACACTGCGCTAAACAGAAATGCTAGGCAGCAGGTTGGGGCAGCAGCGTTGTTGATGCAGCGTGCGGGCTTCCACGCTAGTTGCTTTAGTCAGCTGCCCCCTCAGTCTGCAGCTCTAGAGACTAGGTCTGGAAGCTCTGGGTTTGTTACTCAGAAACGCGCGCGCCAGAGTTAGCGCCAGAAAGCAGCTGGAAACTGAAAGTAACTGACTAGCAATGAAGAATGAGCAACAATGGGAGACCCCTCCAAGTTCTAGCTCCCCCCCACTAGTGTAGAAGTTGTTACTCAGCTAACCAGCCAATCAGAAAATAGCTATGGACCTATTTTCTGGCAGGCAAGGTTTTCTCGGTGCGCCCTGCGACAGCCCAAAACCCGGGCGTCGTCCGTTTTGCCTGAAAACTGGACCATACCATAATATCGACGCTGCGAACGCAGTCGTGCAGTCAGAATCAGCTAGAAAAATAGTAGCAAAGAGTTATGGCTGCCCGAACCCAGGCAGTGCCTACGGTGGTCCATGATGCCGAACAGGGCCATGCAGCATGCAACAAGGACCCTAGGCAGAGCATGACAATGCGAACGCGATGGGACGCGCTGGACGCATGCAGACAGCAACTGCGGTGGCAGTGACCGTTGGCAGCACGACCGCCGAGGAGGCCTGCCGATGGAGCTGAGCACGTCGCCGGAGAGAGGAGGCTCCAGCGAACTGCGAGTAGACCTCAGCGTGCGTCGGCTCCACCGGATGACACTCCATCAGCTTCGAGTCTCGCCCTCATTCATCTGCACGCCGATGTACACAAGCCGGGAGGACACAACAGAGCACAATGAGAGATGCGCAAAAACCAACACTCCCCCATGACTCACAGGCGTAGTGTACATGGGCGGGCAGAGAAACTGTCAACATCCAGACTCCCCCAAGGTACGCAGAGACGCAGGCAGAGACAAAGAGGGCAACTCACGGACGCACGCCGACTGAACTCACAGCCTTCTTGAACGAGTCCCGCTTCAGTGCCTTCGTCAGGAAGTCAGCCAGCTGCCGTGCTGTCTCAACCCATACGATGCTGATGCTGCCGTCATGCAACAACGAGCGCACATAGTGATACTTAACATTGATGTGCTTTGTGCGTGTGTGATGCACACCGTCATTGTCGGCGATGGCCATGGCACTCTCATTGTCACAATGCAAGGTGATGGATGCGACAAACTGACGCAACTCGGACAACAGACGACGCAACCACACACTCTCACACGCGCCTGAGCCAAGGGCCACGTACTCAGCCTCTGCAGTGCTGCGTGCAATGCACCCTTGCTTATCACTGCGCCAGGACACAGTTGTGCCGCCGATCAGATGCAACCCGTGTGACTCTTAATGTCTGGACTGCCGGCCCAGTCACTGTCGGTGTAGCCCACCGCGACGACGGACGGCTGACGGCGGAACATGAGACCTCGCCGAGGGGTCGAGATGACATAGTGCAACACTCGGATCGCGGCCTCGAAGTGGAGGTGGCGCGGCTCCTGAGAGAAATGGGCCAGGAGGTTGACGGCGAACGCGATGTCTGGACGCGTCGTCGTCGCCAGGAACATCAGTGACCCGATGACCCGCAGATACGTGGTCACATCAACTGGCTCCCCCACAACAGCTGGGTTAGGACTCTTCAGCTTCACCTGGCCATCGGGTGACATGGGTGAAGATACGCTAGGCACGAGGGGCAGGTCCTCGGCGAAGCGAGTGGACAGGGTCTGCACATAGGCAGCCTGGTGGACATGCAAGATGCCCTGGGAGCGATCATGCTCGAGCTCCATGCCCAGAAAGACTCGGGCGGACCCGAGATCCTTCATCTGGTAGGCGGCGTGCAGCAAGTCCTTGACACGCTGGATGGCGGCCGTGTCTGGCGACGCAATGAGGAGATCGTCGAAGTAGACCAGAACTGCGGCGAAGGTCTGACCTCAGGGGCTGACGAACAGTGCGGGGTCAGCGGTGCTGCGCTGGAGGCCGCCACGGAGAAGCCTGCTGCTGATCTCCTGGTTCCAGCACCGAGGCGAATGCTTCAGGCCATAGAGGGCCTTCCGCAGCCGCCAAACTCTCCTAGTGCCGTCATCGAAGCCTGGGGACTGCACCATGTAGAGCTCCTCACCCTCCAGTGAGCCGTGGAGGAACGCGTTGCTCACATCCATCTGATGCAGCTCCCACCCGTGCTGGGCAACCAGGCTGAAGAGCGCCTGGCTAGTGGAGAACCGACCGACTGGGGCGAAGATCTGGTCGTAATAGACCCCAGGGACCTGAGCAAACCCCTTTGCTGTGAGGCGGGCCTTGTACTTGTCCAAGGATCCGTCAGACTTCCACTTACGCCGAAAGACCCACTTGGCACCAATGGCCTTCCGACCTGGAGGGAGGTCGACGAGGTCATACACGTGGTGCTGCCGGATAGCAGCGAGCTCCTCGACGCAGGCAACATCCCAATGTGCGGCCTCAGGGGAGGCTCGAGCCTCGCGTAGGGTGGCTGGGTCCTCTGGGCGCGCTGTGGACCGGACTGAGAGGGCGTGTGCATCACGAGCCCCAGGTGGGATGCGGGCGAGTGCAGCCACAACAGCATGCCGATGCTCGTGATGGAGCATGGCGTAGCTTAGTGCAGAGCCCGGGTGAAGGTCTTCGATGATGGCGGAAGTTGTCAGGCGGAGAGCCTTCATGCCAAGGTCCTCACTCACGACCGCGGGAGTGGAGGAGACACGTGGAGCCACAGGGGGTCGAGGCGCCACGGGACGCGGTGCGACGGTTTGTGCGCTCACTGTCGGCCGAGGTCGGAGACTGCCGCATGGGCCACGTGTGTAGCGCGATCGGGCGGCCCTGAGTCCGACGGGCTGACGGAGGCGGACGGGGCTACTGGCCCGGAGGAGCTAGCGGACGCGACTGGGGCTGTCGGCCCGGAGGAGCTAGCGGACGCGACTAGGGCTGTCGGCCCGGAGGAGCCAACATACGCGACAAGCGCTGCTGGCCCGGAGGGGCCGGCGGACGTGACAGGGGCTGCTGAGCCGGAGGGGCCAGCGGATGCGACTGGGGCTGCCGGCCCGGAGGGGCCAGCGGACGCGACTGGGACAGCTGGTCCAAAGGGGCCATCGGAAGCGACTGGGGCTGCCGGCCCAGAGGGGCCAGCGGACACGACAGGCGCTGCTGGCCCGGAGGGGCCAGCGGACGTGACTGGGGCTGTCGGCCCGGAGGGGCCATCGAAAGCGACTGGGCCTGCCGGCCCAGATGGGCGGAGTGATGTGTCATCCGGAAGCGACAGGACGGAGGACGGACTCACCACTCCCCCACGCGACGGGAGGGACACGGACGAGCCGCAGCGAATGAGGTCGCGGGGAAACAGGTCCTCGAAGAAGAGGGCATCGCGGGACTCGACGATGTAGTGTCGGGATGGGTCCCAGAAGCGCCAGGCCTTGGAGTGACGAGACACCCCGAGGAAGGTACAGGGGCGTCCGCGGGGGGCGAGCTTGCCGCCCTGCTGTGGGACGGGCAGCCACACAATGGCCACGCAGCCCCAGACGCGAGCCGGGCGGAGGTCAGCGCACCGATCGCACCAGTGCTGGTATGGCGTGGACTGGCGGGGAAGGGGACCGTGGGGAACCCGGTTCCAGACCCAGGTCATGTAGGCCATGGCTTCAAAATAGAAGCCATCGGAGAGACCAGACTCGACCCGCATGGTGCGAACGGCGTCGGCCATGGTACGGTTCCACCGCTCGGAAACGCCGTTCTGGGTGGGTGTGTAGGGCGCAGACGTCTCATGGTGGATCCCGCGGGAGGCGAGAAAGGTCGTGGCCTCAACCATGTACTCTCCACCACGATCAGAGCGAAAGCGGCGAAGAGGGCGGCCACACTCGCGCTCCGCGAGGACAAGCCATTCCTGAATGGCTCGGGCGACATCGCTCTTCTGCCGAAGGCAGAAGACCCAACGGTAGCGAGAATAGTCGTCCGTAAGGGTGAGGACATAGCGGCCATGCTCACCGACGGACTCGGTGGGGAGAGGGCCCATGACGTCCGAGTGGACAAGGTCGAGAGGGGCGGACGCACGGGAGGAAGACAAGGGGTACGTGGACCGGTGCATCTNTCTCCACCGCGATCGGAGCGAAAGCGGCGAAGAGGGCGGCCACACTCGCGCTCCGCGAGGACAAGCCATTCCTGAATGGCTCGGGCGACATCGCTCTTCTGCCGAAGGCAGAAGACCCAACGGTAGCGAGAATAGTCGTCCGTAAGGGTGAGGACATAGCGGCCATGCTCACCGACGGACTCGGTGGGGAGAGGGCCCATGACGTCCGAGTGGACAAGGTCGAGAGGGGCGGACGAACGGGAGGAAGACAAGGGGTACGTGCACCAGTGCATCTTCCCCTGAGCGCAGTCAATGCACTCAGTGGGGCACGGGAGAGGGAAAGTCTCCGGGTCAAGGCCCTTGGCCGGCTGGGTGTGAAGTATACTCTCTACGGCGGCAGAGTGGACGTGGCAAAGGCGGTGGTGCAAGAGGCGGGTGTGCAGGGGAGAAAGCGTATTGGTGACAAACACATGGCCTGTGGCCGCCGAGGGGGGGAGACGGGAGGAGAAGAGGAGAGGCGAGGAACGTGCCACAGGTTGCCACGGGCAGTGGCGTGCAGTACGACAAGACCAGACGGACGCAACGACACAGTGCCGACACCACGCGAGTGCACAACGTCCATGCTCGTGCGGTCAAGGGCAGTCCCGGACCGGAGGCTCAGCTCGAGACCAGGGACGAAGAGGACATCGGTCAGAAAGACGTCACCGGCAAGACCACGGAAACGAACAACGCCAACACCACGGACAGGCAACACTTGTCCGGAACCCGTCCGGACACCGCAGACATCGCCGACAGGACCGAGCATACTGAAGGCCTCACGAGAGGCCGTCATGTGATGCGTGGCCCCGGAGTCGATGATCCAGGTCTCAGCAGGGTCCTAGACAGGGGTCGCCAGATCGCTCACGGTCACATGGCAGCAAGCAAGGGACGCGGACGCGGTGGAAGGAGGCGCGATACGAGACTGCCAATCGTCAAGCCACGCAATGTCGTCAAGGAGTGGGATGGAGGAGACCACGGGAGACGACGAGACAGATGAGGAAATGGGACACGACCGCAGCTCAGTCTCAGTCATACAGGGCTGGGCAGGAGGGCAGGAGATGACGCAACTCACACTTCCCTGGGGAGGAGGGCGAGGCAGGCCAAGCTGGAGCGCGATGAACTGCTCCAGCTGACGCTCACGGGAGGACAGCCCAGGAGTTTAGATGGAGTACGGAGTGACGGCGCCGGAGCCCGGGTAGTGGGAGGACTGAGCCGGCGAAGGAAGCGGAGGCGCTGACGGCTGTGGGTAGTACGGCTGCGGTGCGGGTGTCTACGGGACAGGCGGAGCTGTCGGAGTGGCAGAGCTGCTGGACGATGTCGGAGTGTCAGGGCCAGCAGCAGCGACGGCGGCAGAGGCGAGACGGCGCTCCCATTGGCGACGCATGGTGGCGATGACGCGCGCCTCGTCCGTCGGGAGAGGGCACATGTACCACCCGTGCCCGGGCTGGCCACAGTTGTGGCAGACCGAGCCACCACCACTGGACCCGGTCGATGACTGCTGCTGCTGCTATTGCGGTGGATCCTTGCCTTTCTTGTTTCGACTTCTCTTCTTCTTCCCCGAAGACGATGAGGTAGCTGCGGCGGGGGAGGCGACGGCCACGGAGGCAACGGCAGGGGAGGCGACGGCAGGGGATGCAAGGGCCTCCGTGCGATGGAGCTGGGACTCCTGGCGAGCTTCCTCAATGCGGAGGAAGAGCTCATATGCCCAGGGCATGAGGGTGCCCTGGGCCTCCATGGTGGAGAGGACGTCCTGNGACTGCTGCTGCTGCTGTTGCGGTGGACCCTTGCCTTTCTTGTTCCGGCTTCTCTTCTTCTTCCCCGAAGACGATGAGGTAGCTGCGGCGGGGGAGGCGACGGCCACGGAGGCAACGGCAGGGGAGGCGACGGCAGGGGATGCAAGGGCCTCCGTGCGATGGAGCTGGGACTCCTGGCGAGATTCCTCAATGCGGAGGAAGAGCTCATATGCCCAGGGCATGAGGGTGCCTCCATGGTAGAGAGGACGTCCTGGGGGTAGTGGACGAAGACGTCTGCGTACGCGTTGGTGGCACTGCGCTTGATGGTGAGGAGCGCGGACAGAGGGGGTGGAGCAGATTTGCCGAGTCGACGAAGGATGTCCTTCGCCCGCTGCTAGTAGGCAGTGACCGTCTCGGTCTCCCCCATGTGCAGGGAGTTGAACTCCCGGAGAAGACGGCTGATCTCAGCATCGCTGGACAGGCGATGGGGCCTGGTGAGGACGTGCCATGCGGCTGTAGGGTCTGGGATGTCGCCAGCGGTGAAGTCGCCGAGGAAGGGCTCCAGGGCAAGGCGGGAAGCTGGAGAGACGACTGGGACAAGGGCACGGACGGCGCGACCAGCGTCATAGAGCTGATTGGCCTGGGTGGAGTCGTAAGGGAGGGTGTAGTAGGCCCACAGACCATCACCCTGCGCCCAAATCAGGAAGCTAAGCTCCCAGCTCCGGAACTGCTCGCCGGCCTGAAGCGGCGGCGGCGACGTCTCAAAGTCCTTCTGCCTGCGGCCGGCACCCAGAGTGGGGCCAAGGACGGAGGTCACTGTCTGCCGTTGGCGCTGATTCTGCTGCTGTGCCAGGTAGTACGTGGCAGCAGACACGGCGGGGCTGGCGTGCCCTAGAGAGTTGAACGACAGCAGCACACTGGTGGCGGTCTGGGAGGCGACTGGCTGTAGCGCTACAAGCTGTTGCGTCAAGGCAGCGAGCTGTTGCTGAAGAGCAACGAGGGGGTCAGGGTCGTTGCCAACGACACCAGTGGACTACTGCTGCTGCTGCGACTGCTTCGGCTGCTGCTGCTTCGGCTGCTGCTGCTTCGGCTGCTGCTGCTACGGCGGCGGCGACTGCTGCTGTTGTAGCGGCGGCGGCTGCTGCTGCTGCGGCGGCGGCTGCTGCTCCTGCTGCTGCTGCTACTGCATCTGATGCTGCTGCTGCTGTTGCATCTGCTGCTGCTACTGCGGCAGCGGCGGTTGCTGCTACTGCGGCGGCGGCACCTGCTGCTGCTGCGGCAGCGGCGGCGGCTGCTGCTGTTGCTGATGCTGCTGCTGCTGATGTTGCTGCTGCTACTGCTGCAGTTGCTAGATGAAAGGAGGGATAGGGGTCCCCCCAACAGAGGAGGACCCCTCCTCACCGGGACTACCAGCCATGATTTAGTGTCCCTTGTTTTTTTTTTCTTTTTGTTTGGACGGTACTGATGTCAGCAGTGACGTCAGCCGAGGATGGCTGATGTCAGCAGAGGCTACTACGTGTGTGCAGTGCGACTGTGCTGCCCCCTGTTTGGCTTTTTTTGTTGTTGATGATGTCAGGAGTGAGGGCAGCAGTGATGTCAACAATGACGTCAACAAATGGCCGCTGACGTCAGCAGCGGTTGATGCAGCCGCCGCTGTGGGGCTGCAGCCGCAGTTGTTGGTGCTGCCGCCGCTACTGCTGCGGCTGCTGCGGCTGCTGCTGTTGCTGTTGCCGCGGTGGCTGCTGTTGCTGCCGCTGTTGTTGCTGCTGTGGCTGCTGTGGCCGCTGTTGCTGCTGCTGCTGTGGCTGCGGCTACGGCTGCTGTTGCTGCTACAGTTGCTGCTATTGCTTGTTGCGGCTGCAGCTGCGGCTGCTGCTGCGGCTGCTGCGGCCGCTGCTGCCGTTGCTACTGCTGCTGTGGCTGCGGCTACGGCTGCCGCTGCTGCTGTGGCTGCTGCTGCTGCTGCGGCTGCGGCTCCTGTGGCTGCGGCTGCGGCTACAGCTGCGACTGCTGCAGCAGCTTTGGCTGTTGCTGCGGCTGTTGTAGCTACTGCTGCGACTGTTGCTGCTGTAGCGAACAGCGAGGGGGGTCCTTGCGCATTTTCTTTCTGTGTTTCTCTTGCTCGTCGCTACGAGCTCGCTGCTCGCTACGAGCGACGAGCTGCGAGCAGCGAGCTCACTGCTTGCTGCTCGCTACTCGTTGCGGGCAGCGAGCTCACCGCCAGCAGCTCGTTGCTCGTAGCGAGCAGCAAGCTGCGGGCAGCTGCGGCTGCTGCTGTTGCGGCTGTTGCTGCAGCCGCTGCTGCTGCTGCTGTTACTGCTGCTGCTGCCGGCTGCTGCTGCTGCGAGCTGCTACGCACTGCTGCTGCTGTCGGCTGCTGCTCGCCGCCGCTGATGCTGCTGCCGGCTGCTGCTACCGCGGGCTGCTGCTGCTGCGAGCTGCTGCTGCTGCTGTTGTGTGCTGCTGCTGCTGGTCGCTGCTGCTGGTCGCTGCTGCCACTGCTCGCTGCTGCGACAAGCTGCTGCTGCTGCTGCTGGCTGCTATTGTCAGTCACACCTGGAGGACGTCGACGCGTGCGTCGTTGCCAGCAAGGGCCTGACGTGGTCGGCTGCTCACCTCTTTGCGTCAAGCGTGGCGTCAGTGCTGCAGGAAAAAATCCGGCAGCATTTCCCCTGGCCCAGTGGCTGTGGGAAAAAATCTTACGCCGCCACCAGGCGGGTCAATGCTGCCGGAAAAAATCCGGCAGCATTTCCCCTGCAGTGGCGCGTATGGAGGTCCGCTGGCGTTGTGTGGCACCTGTACGTCAGTCTTCTGCTGTTGCTGCTACGCTCTGGCTCTGATACCAAAACAGAAATGCTAGGCAGCAGGTTGGGGCAGCAGCGTTGTTGATGCAGCGTGCGGGCTTCCACGCTAGTTGCTTAAGTCAGCTGCCCCCTGAGTCTCCTGCTCTAGAGACTAAGTCTGGAAGCTCTGGGTTTGTTACTCAGAAGTGCACGCGCAAGTGTTAGCGCCAGAAAGCAGCTGGAAACTGAAAGTAACTGATTAGCAATGAAGAATGAGCAACAATGGGAGACCCCTCCAAGTTCTAGCTCCCCCCCACTAGTGTAGAAGTTGTTACTCAGCTAACCAGCCAATCAGAAAATAGCTCTGGACCTATTTTCTGGCAGGCAGGGTTATCTCGGTGAGCCCTGCCAGACGCCCGACAGCCCAAAACCCGGGCGTCGTCCGTTTTGCCTGAAAACTGGACCATACCATAATACTGACGCTGCGAACGCAGTCGTGCGGTCAGAATCAGCTAGAAAATAGTAGCCAAGAGTTATGGCTGCCCGAACCCGGGCAGTGCCTACGGTGGTCCATGATGCCGAACAGGGCCATGCAGCATGCAACAAGGACCCTAGGCAGAGCATGACGATGCAGACGCGATGGGACGCGCTGGACGCATGCAGACAGTAACTGCGGTGGCAGTGACCACCGGCAGCACGACCGCCGAGGAGGCCTGCCGATGGAGCTGAGCACGTCGCCGGAGAGAGGAGGCTCCAGTGAACTGCGAGTAGACCTCAGCGTGCGTCGGCTCCACCGGATGACACTCCATCAGCGTCGAGTCTCGCCGTCAGTCATCTGCACGCCGATGTACACAAGCCGGGAGGACACAACAGAGCACAATGAGAGATGCGCAAAAACCAAAACACCCTTAACTAGGACAGAAGTGTCCCTAGAGCTGCTCGTATCTACTGTAGTTTAGGTGGCACCGTCCTCTCCTACGGACTGGGTGTTGGTGCCCGCCGTCCCTCGTGACCCCTGCCTCACTCTGCAGCACCCACACTATCTACTGTGAAGGCCCAACGACAGCCGCTGTCCTCGCACTCCGACATCAAAAACATCATCGTCACACGGTGACAGCCAACATCTGCGGCTGTGTCTACAACTAGACTGTTCGCCACGTTGGATTCACCGTCGCTAAACGGTTCCCCTGACAACGAGTTGGACTCTCCTCTCACGACAACCCGCTGTGCTGAGAGTGCTGGATGGAAGGATTGGAGGGTGTTTGATGAGCCCCCGCGCACGACGACGACGACGAGACACCACTTTGGTTTCGCATGCTAGACAACTCTTACTGGAGTGAGGACCTAGCTGTCGCAGCTGAAGTGGCTGAACGTGAGATTGATCGCCAAGTGTACACTGCTGACGACCTTCCACCGTCCCCACCTCGTCCCTCAAGTATGCAACCTCCCGGGAGGACCCCTACATCCACCCCGGCACCAGACCCCAATCATACTTCTGACCCAAATGCAGCTGAAACTACTGAATCGTTCACAGCACGTGAGGTGCCCAGTGTGATTCCTGTTCTTTCCACCCATCAGTCAGGCCGGGGCCACTCTTGATGCCGCAGCAGGTGCGGCTTCCACTTTCTCAGCCACGGCACGTGACAACAGGGTGCCAACACAGACCGCGGTGGGCGGAGCGGCTGAGACATCCGCACACGCAGCAGCATCTCTTACCTTACTCGCTGCTGTCGCCGCCAATATCGCTATGCAGGTCACAGTCGCTACTGTTGCTGTCGCCACAGCTACATCCTCCGCGGCTGACGCGACTGCAAGCACCGTCGGCTCCATTCAAGCATCCACAGCAACAGCAGTCCTCACCCCTACAGGCGCACCTCGTGATCTCACGCACCACGTCACCACGGGTATTCTTGTTGCGTCTGCAGCAACAGCAGCGGCAAGAGCCACTGTCACTGGCCTTCTCTGCCTCACGGTGGCCGTCACTTGATGGGTGGCTTTCCTGTTCTCTTCCACGGCCGCGGTGGTGCCGCCCCTGTTTCCACTGCTCCCACGCCGCTAGCATGGTGAGCGTGCTCCTCTTCTCTCTATCCCTACTCTCTTGCATTTCATTTTGCTCCTTCATCATGCCGGTGCCAGAAGAGACTAAAGCGTTGCAAGTTGTGCCTTAGCGAGGCACAGGCAGCTCACCGTAACGTAGAGCAAGAGCTACAACAGGGACTAGACGCGCAGCAGTAGCTGGCCACAATTGTGGCAAACCTAGTCATAGAACGCTTGCGAGCCATCCCTGCACTTGCTACTATTCTGCCTGCTAACGAGACTGCTTCTGCTGAATCTACTATTCTTCTGCTACTGGAGCGGGCGGTGCTGCAACAGCACAGCGGAGGGGCAGCAAGGCGGATGGGGGGGAGGAGAGCCCCACGGACAACTTCAACAAGCAGGCTGCCATGTCACAGGTGGGAGAGGCCAGGGGTCGTGGTCGTCGCATGTCAACCAGTTGTGTGCGCGGTGGGATGGCAGGGGGTAGGGCGGCTGGCGGGAAGGCTGCACCGGAGGCAGAGGGGGCAGGAGGAGGAGGAGGAAATGGGGTTGGGAGGGGGCGGAGGATGTCGACGACGATCATGAGCACTGGCCCAAGATCAAGGCGGTTGTCTACAGGACGGCTGTCGACGAGCTCACGCAGGCAGTCTATGGATTACTCGGATCTGGACGCAGTGCGAGAGAGGTGTGTACAGTTAGCTGGCCGGCCTGCCAGAGGAACGTATTGCATGGACTGTTTGCAGCGGGGGCTGCCGGGAGAAGTTTTGGGATGTGGAGCATGTGGGTGAGGGGAAGGAAGTCGCTGGAGGCCGCGCTAGAGGGGAAGTGGGTAGCGGAGAGTGAGAGCAAGACACTGGGGAGAAGGTCCGGGCAGGTGGTGGTGGTGGTCTGGGCAGGTCGTGGGAGGAGGTCCGGGGTTGTGGAGGTGGTCTGGGTAGATTGAGGGGAAGGGTTGGGAAGATTGAGGGGAAGGGTTGGGTAGATTGAGGGGAAGGGTTGGGCAGATAGAGGGGAAGGGTTGGGCAGATTGAGGGGAAGGTTTGGGCAGATTGAGGGGAAGTTTTGGGCAGATTGTGGGAAAGGTCTGGGCTTTGCATGTGATGCAGTCAGACCCATGTGGGATAGCTGTGGCAGGGGGACAACCACCTTTGTGCGACGAATGATGGATCTTTTGCGGATGCCCAGCACGGACCTATGTGCGAGATGAGCAGTGCAAGGGTGAGGGACCACGGAGGGGCTGGTGGATGCTTGCATTTGCCGCAAGTCTGGGTAGGATGGGCTGGGCTTGAGGCACGAGGGGGACTGGAGAGTCTCGAGCTGCACTCTCCGGTCCCTTCCCGAACAATGCTTTGCGGTCGCTTGCCAGGCTGCAGGCGACGATTTGCGCATTGCGGGAGGGGTTCTGGAATTGACCCGCTGTGGGATGATTCCAGCACATGTGTGCAAGCCCAGGGGCACCAGACGGTACGCCTGGCCAGTGGTTGGGTGCCCTTTCCACCAGTGGGGCAGGGGGGCTGCTGAGGGTGGTTGGGTGTGATGTAGGGTCTTCACACAGGCAGCACCCCTGTCGTGGAGGCCAGCGTGTGGCTGGAGACATGCGGTCGCAGGGTTGTTCATCTCCTGAACAGTTTGCAAATCGCTTCAGAGATGAATGCTCTGCAGCCGATGCAGAGGCGTGCGTGCGATGAGGATGGAAGGGTGTCGTTGCGCGGCACGTTCAGGACCAGGTGTGGGGGTCGATGATGGGTTGGACGCTGGTCCGTCGTGGTGCCACATGTCCCTGGGTCTGTGCTGCATATGGTCTGTCGAGTCGAACGGTGGAGAGCATCGGAGGTGGAGCATGCGCCTGAGTGTCAGCGTACGTGCCATCTCCTGCCCCACTGCCCTCATGTGCGCAGGTTGCAGCACGCTGCCAGTCTCTGGGCCGTGACCGACGAGTCGGACGAATCGGACGGCGACAGCGAGGATGAGGAGGAAGAGAGCGCAGGGGAGTGGAGGAAGGGGGATGCCGCTGCTGGCAGTGGACCTGCTACGGACAGTGGCCCGGCAAAGTCGAGGAAGGGTGACAGTGCCGGCAGCAGTGGAACTGCGGCTGATGGGGCCACGGGCGCCTCGGGCAGGATGCAGGTTGGCTTTGCCAGCCCCCTCAGACAGGGGATGAATGGCTCTGCATCATATTCGACACTTTCTGGTGCAAACGGTGGTGGTGGTGGTGGTGGTGGTGGTGGTGGTGGTGTGGGTGGTGGTGGCAGCGGCGGTGGTGGTGGAGGTCGGGGTGGTGGTGGCGGTGGTGGTGGTGGGGGTGGGGGTAGTGGGAAATCAGGATTTCTGAGGAAGCTTATAAACCGGGGCTAGTTCCACACGGGCACAACATGAGCCTTGTCTCGAACGGGCAAAGGCCCATGATCCCTGGCCTCCTCCTGAAAGATAGTCCAGATCCACCATGGCCCGTCCCGCCCCTGCGGGCTCTTGCCCTTTTTCATGCTTCTTGCAGTCTGGATGTTTCAACTACCAGCACAACAAACACTGCTGGCCCTCCTGCTACGTGCATGGCCGAGGTCAGAGGCCATGCCACTATTGTCCTGTCATTGGGGTCAGACCACAGGAAGGGTGGCACTTGCAGCTGACGACGTGGCGGCTGTTGCTGAGGCCTTGCCACCCAGCAGACGAAGGGAGGGCTGGCTGTGCACGAAATAGCTTTCTTTCAGTTTTTCTGTTGAGGCATGCATGTAAAATGAACGCTATGGTGCCACATTGGCGCATGGTAGAGAGGTTACAAGCCAAGTCTTTCTTGCATGTAGTCTTCAGATATGATTAATGGACAAGTGGAAAAGCTATCTTTCAGAAGAGCGTCTGTAAAGTGGACTGTGGACAGTGGTTGTGCACTGTTATATCCATGCAGAGTGCCATGTGGTCTGACAACATGAGGTGAGAAGATGGGGGCACCTATGGCTACACCTCTGGTTCCGCTTACAATGTGGCCCACAACTGCACCCACATAGATTGGAGCTGGGGACTGACCAAGGATACTAGGTGCATCACAAGCTCTGCTATACATGTGGTGGGAACTGAACTAACAATTTTCTTGGGGCAACAAGGAGAATGAATGGTAGGATTGTACCTTACAAGGGCAAGCAAAGTGCGCAATTGTCTTCCTCATGCCCCAATACTGTTCCGCTAGGAAGTCTTCTGTTAAGAGCGGAATCTTACCCATTGAGAAATTGCTCGGAACCTTTTGAGCCTTGCAGTCGTTGATGTTGCGACACTGTCCAGTCAGCTTATGCATTGTTGAGCAAGAGGTGCAAGATACAGTAAAGGTTTAGGCTAAGGAGACGTGCAAAGTTTCATCAGCTTCAACAGGTTGGCATACAGAGAGAGGGATGACAACTGACGAGCACATAGCGTAAATACCTGCCACGGCGCACGTCGGGTGACTCACACCACAGTGTTCTCGCAGTGTCTCTTACATTCGTCTGTTCGCCTAAACTCGATCAAGTGACAGTTCAATTCGACTATGATTTATGGCCTCGTGATTTTGGACGTGTTCGTCCAAGGTCACTGGGTTTAATTTTAGTGTTGGAATTTGGTCGAACTGCTCGGTCACATCCTTGGTCTGTCCTAAAAACCTCGGCATTCAAGTCTTCAAAGTTCTAAAGTGTAGAGAGCGATGTCGCACGGGCGAGCTACGAAATGTGCTCGAAGCTCTCTCCGCAGGTCGTCCACCCTTTCCTGACGGCCAACTACGCCGTCAGGAAGGTAGTGAGTGCATCGGACGGCCTTCCGATGGTTGCAGTTCGCCACGTCGGCGCGCAGTCCACCAGGGACTGTGCGTAGAACGTGGATATCTCACGTTCCGCCCGCAGTCATTGGGAGACAGCGCGCGGGGCATGAAACTGTGTGTAGTGAATAAGGATTCTGGCAATGTCCAGAGTGATTCGACCATTAGAGGATAATTATTTATGTGCCTGAATGGACGAAGGAAAATAGTTATTTTAGTCGAATGTAAGAGCCACTACGGTACCCGATTCAGTGAAAGTTGAATTTGTC
Organism: Penium margaritaceum; assembly: GCA_023375785.1. Lineage (NCBI taxonomy): Eukaryota > Viridiplantae > Streptophyta > Zygnematophyceae > Desmidiales > Peniaceae > Penium > Penium margaritaceum. The sequence continues at coordinate 164,230 of SZWC01002665.1, forward strand.
AATAAATTCTTAGCCTTGTAATTTTTGACCTGATTCGTCCAAAGCCCCTTATTTTGGTAATGTTTGAACTGCCGGTTGATGTCCTTAATCTGTCCTCGGTTGCCAGAACTTGAGAGTTCGAACGTTGAGAGCGACGTCGCACCTCGCACCTCACTTCGCAATTGTTTCGCAGCTCGCAGCGTGCCATGTCCGCGTGCAGTCCGTGGAGCACTGCTCACGGAACGTGGAAATCTCACGTCCCGCTTGCAGTCCCTAGGAGACTACGTGCGGAACATGAATCAGTGTGTAGAGGAATATGTTTTTTTTGTAGTCTTAGGCGTGATTGGTTCATAAGAGCAGAATTATTTAGGTGCTTGAACAGTCGAAGGAAGATGATCATGGCACACATTGGAAAGAGTCGCGACATCAACCAAGTTAAGAACAAGCTCAACCTACACATGTGGGGTTGGCACTCTATGTGAGCTGCAACCGCGTTGGTGGACTCTTGAGCAAGTAAATGTGTACATTCCACGGAAAGTGGGTGTCTTGTTGCATTACCTCTGTGCGGAAGTGAAAATGAAGCAGATTTAGAGAGGATGGTTATGCATCCGCATATCTGCATGTGTACTTCCTGAAGTTTACCATGTCTAAAAGTGTTACCACTAAGAGCAAGCACCTAGATCCTTCATCTTCCCGTTTACCCAAGGGGATGTTGCCCTACACATCCCATGTACAGCGAGTATTAGACCTTGTTCACATTGTGAACCCCCACATCATCATTTCTGCACCCCACACCTACCCTGGGTGGACACATGGTGTGCTTGACATGTCAGCGAATGGGCTTCATGAGTCAAACCACCCACTAACGCCAAAAATAGTGCACATGATGATGAATTGCAAGAAGCCCTCAAAGCATTGTGAACGCTTGCCAAGCAAGCCGATCGCGATATGCAATTCGGACAAGGGGGGGCATTCAAAGGGAGCCTGGATGTACATTTTGTGCTGTGCCTTGTCATTGTCACTTTTCCTGCACTGGCTCCCGTAACCTCTGCTGCTGTTGCTGCTCTCTTTGCTGCTGCTGCTGCTGCTGCTGCTGCTGCTGAGGCTGTTGCTGCTGCTGCTGCTGCTCCACAGGGGGGGATGGCTTGAGAGAGGCTCGAGTCTTGGGGCTGTCGGCAGGCAAAGTAGAGGGTTTCTTCAGAGGCTGCTGCCGCTGAGGAAGCGGGGCCAGGACATCAGGGGGTTTGAAGGACAGCACTGGGCTTCCAGCTGCTCCTGGTTGGCCACCACCAGCAGCAGCAGCAGCCACCGACGCCGCCGTTGCCCTTGCGGCTGGTGGACTGGAGGCAGGCGCGGTGGTGCTGAGCTGGGTGGCAGTGGCAGGCGGCCCCGCAGCCGTGGTTGAGGTGGAGGTGGTGGTGGGGGCTGCCAGGGACAGTGTAGGGGCGAAGGAGGCTGCGGCAGCGGGCGAGGTGATAGGGAGGAAGTACGGGTGCATCTGCAAAGGAAAACCCACAGAGCCCGCAAACGAAGCCCACGTAGAGAGACACGCAAAACAGAAGCAAGACGGACAGACGGCCAGAGAACACACGGCACGGTTCAGCACTTGTGGCGACCACCAGAAACACACGTGTGTGTCGTGTGCCTTGCGCATGCGATTGCGCGTGCAGCGTGCGCATTTGCGTGGGCGATGTGCGGTGCGCGTTGCGCGTGCGCGGTTCCGGTGCGCGGTGCGCATGCGCGTGCGAAAACATGTGCACACCCCTGCATGCCTTCAACCGCCGCCCAGCGCTGCGGGAAATGGTGTTCGTGCAGACAGCAACCAACGCTTGGTCATGCAGCACAAGTCGGAGCTCGCAGGGCACACACAAGAACAGTGGCTGATTGCCTGTGACTGCACCCCCATGCGCCTGTACTCTTGTGGGTGGAAGCTAAGACAGGCGCCACACAGGCATGCGTGCGGTTTCAGACGAGAGCACACCGCAGCAAAGCTGCACACTTGCTGAAAAAGACATACTCGCAGCAAAGGCCGATTGCATGGTGTGTTGAGATGCATGCAACCCACTTGAGACACTCACGCCCCTCCGACCAACCCGCCAACCAACCAACCAAGCAACCACAACCCACCTACCTACCACCCAGCAGAGACCCATCCACCAACCACCCACCCACAACCCACCAACAGCAACCACCACCCATCACCAACTACCCACCGACATCCACCACCACCCACCACCC
>SZWC01002665.1:186075-223373 GCA_023375785.1 Penium margaritaceum
CGTCCCTCGACCTCCGGTTACTCTCGTGAGCCCGGTGGTCGCCTTCGACCACTGGATTCCGGAGCTCAGCGGGTGTCGGGTCCCGGACCCAGGCGCCCCACTCGCAGCATCGCGAGCGGTGATCCAGGCACAAAGGCCCTAGGCCTGAGTGCCCGCACTGAGCCTACAGAGGTACACCCAGCGTGCCCCATCGGGCACGATCTGGTCACTCGCGAGTTCCATATCGCCTGTGACGCAGCAGCTGATCTCGTGACTGTCAGGCCTGACACTGTGGCGTCTGCACTTGCCACGCAGAGTTCCCCCTCTCTGGCCCCTGATCCGGGCACATTGAGGGAGGCTCTCTCATCGCAGGATTCTGATGCCTGGCGAGCTGCTTGCGAGGATGAGCTTCGCGCTATCCGAGAGCACGGAGTCTATGAGCTGGTCGATCTTCCCCCTGGGAGGAAGGCGATTCAGGTCAAGTGGGTCTTTCGCAAGAAAGTGAAGCCTGATGGCTCACTGGAACGCTACAAGGCCCGCTTGGTCGTCAAGGGGTTCTCTCAGATTGAGGGAGTTGACTACACTGACACCTTTGCCCCTGTCGGCCGCATGACCTCAGCTCGAGCTCTGTTCGGTGTAGTGGCTCAGCATGACTGGGAACTACACCAGATGGATGTGAACAACGCGTTCCTCCATGGCTCTCTGGATGAGGAGATCTACGTGGCTCAGCCACCAGGCTTTGAGGACGGTGACAAGGTCTGGCGCTTGCGCAAGTCCTTGTACGGCCTCAAACAGTCTCCACGGTGTTGGAACCGGGAGATCACAGGCACCTTGACTCGTGCGGGATACGTACAGAGCGAGGCTGACCCCTCGCTGTTCATCCTGCCGACACCCGAGCGTCTCACCGCCATCCTGGTCTATGTTGATGACCTTCTGATTGCGTCTCCATCCCTGGAGGCCGTGAAGGAGGCCAAGGCTGTCCTGCAGACCGCCTACAGGATGAAGGACCTCGGTCCTGCATCGGTGTTTCTCGGTATGGAGATCGTACGTGATCGCAGACATCGGACACTGCTGCTGCATCAGGCCCGATATGCACGAGTCGTGGGGGAGCGCTTTAGCGATCTCCTTGGTGCAGTGCCCACTGCTTCCACACCCATCACACCTGATGGGCAGGATGCCCTGAAGGTGGATGACCCTACACAGCTGGGGGAGACAGTGGACGTGACCTTGTACCTCCGTCTGATCGGATCTCTGATGTACCTGGCCACGACCACGCGTCCCGACATCGCGTTCGCCGTCAACCTCCTCGCTCAGTTCTCGCAGGCTCCACGTGCGAGAGCTCTTCACGCGGCTGTGCGAGTGGTACGGTACGTGGTTTCCACGCCGTATCTCGGACTCTGCTTTCGTCGGCAGTGTTCGGTGGTCCTTGACGGCTACACTGACAGCGACTGGGCTTCGAGTCCCGACGGGCGCAGTCGCACCGGCTACGTGTTCCTGCTCGGTGGTACCGCTTTGTCATGGCGAAGCGGGAAGCAGGGCTGCATCGCACGTAGCTCATCGGAGGCAGAGTATGTGGCTTTGGGGGCAGGGGCTGCTGAGGCAGTCTGGCTGCAGCGCTTGTTTCTTGAGCTTGGGCAGTCAGTACCCGTCATTGTGCTGCGTTGCGACAACCAGAGTGCTCTCGCCATTGCGGAGAACTCTGGTGTGTTTCATGCTCGCACAAAGCACATTGCGGTTGAGCATCACTTCGTTCGTGATCTGGTGGAGCGACGCGTGATCTCCATCATGTGGGTTGGCACTGACTTGCAGCGAGCTGATTTCTTGACGAAGGCACTTGCACGCGGAAAGTTCCTGGTGGCCATTCGTTCTGTTGGGCTTCGCCCCGTGCGTGACAGTGGTTGAGTGTGGGATGTACGTTGCCGTCTCATCTGTCTGTGTCACTCACTATGTGATTGTACCAGTGCTGCACGCGTATGGACATGCGTACCATCGGGTCATGGGGGAGTGTTGTGCTTTGTGCCGTCTTGTACAGTTTACTGTGACCACTCGGCCGTNGACTGGGCATGAGGCCCATTTGCATGTTTTTGCATTATATACTCGCTGTCAGTCGATGGATGCATGCATGTGACCAGTCGTTGCGTGCGTCTTTTGATTCTGCACGTCTAGGTTCAGACGGCGTAGGATTCTGACATGTGTGCGCAGAGTTACGGCCAAAACAGTGGTTTTGGGCCGGTTTTAGGACAGCTCTTGGACTGCCGCGTGCGACACCCGCCGTGCGCCGCGGCAGGTATTTATGCCCTGGACCTGTCATTTGTCATCTCTCTCTGCATTTACTAAGCTATTGAAGCTTATGAGACTTTGCGCGTCTCCCTAGCCTGATCCTTGCTGTTTCTTGCACCTGCCTGCTTGCTAGTGCGTCAGCTGACTGGACAGTGTCGCCACGTCAGCAGCAGCAAGGCTAGGAAGCTTCCTAGCAGTTTTTCTTCGCCTCTCAACTGATGTACTCTCCCAACAGTACCTCTCTCCTTCATCATTGCAGCCGCAGCAACCACATCCATTGGCCCCATGGTAGAGTCAGCTGGCACGGATCACTCCGCAGACACCACTGGTGGCCACGAGGAGACCGCTTCACGTGGTGTTGCACGAAGCCGCACTGACCGGTCCCCTGACGAAACGCCGAATTTACTCCACCAGACCACATAGGAAATGGACGAATGAAAAAACGCCCGCAGAAGAGGACCATCGAAGGATTTCCAAAAGTGGGATTGCCCAATGGTAACCGAGGTGTTGAAAACAGAATAAGGAAGCGAGTGAGTGGTTGGATATGGAGGAAAACGAAGAGCGATTACTGGTGTGGGGTCCCTCGACGATAATTAGGGATTTAATTAAGAAGTACCAGCCTATTTTCTAAGCTCCACTATTTCCCTTACTGAAGAGTGTTGCAAGACATTGCTTCCAAACGGAGAGGTGATCATTTCCCACCTAAACGGTTTTATCGACTTGTGCCCAACTAGCTCCCTATCTTCAGTGCGGCAGTTTTGCCAGTACCACTCTCACTCAATCTCCTCCCGCGCTGATTATGATTCCGGTGGCATGGCAATAGGAGCCGTCTGGCTTTGCCTGCTTTGCTTGTGGTGATGGGCGACATGGGAGGTACTGATGTTGGCAACACCCTCCTTGGCTTTGGCCATGTGATGTTCTGCACCCGCCACGGCATCTGGACATGCTTCTGGTCAAGGAGTATGATTTCTATGATCAGGGAAGGAGAAAATAAAGCTTCTATAGTTAAAAGGTTATTTATGATTAAGGCAACTATATGCAAACTGCTTGGTTTGCAACTCGCCTAGACGTGAGGTGACGGGTCCAGATCGCGACGATGGTAGGTGCCTGTTTCGGTTGCCAGTAAATTATAAATTTCTACTTCGGATGTAGCGCGCGGCCGGTCCGACGTGGCTCGCACGGGGTCCCTGGCCTGTGAGCGGGCGGACGGGATGGCTTGAGGGTCGGAGACCCTCAAGCACCGCAGTTTTGGCCTAGTTGGCCAAGAATTCCGTCCGTTCCGTTACAATGGTATCAGAGCGCCGGGGTTCGAGTCCGACGTGCGGACGCCGAGGGCGGCTCACTCCTAGGGGGGGGAGTGTAGCGTGCGGCCGGTCCGACATGGCTCGCACGGGGTCCCTGGCCTGTGGGCGGGCCGACGGGATGGCTTGAGGGTCGGAGACCCTCAAGCACCGCGGTTTTGGCCTAGTTGGCCAAGAATTCTGTCCGTTCCATTACATCGGAGTTTTATGTCTTGTTTAGGCCTATTTTCAAGCCGCACATACGCGAGGACCTGCTATCGTTGGAAACCAGTCTCGTATGTTCGGTTCTAGTGACCGAGTAGACAGCGACGCTAATCGATGGAGACCTTTTCGTTTTCTCAACAGGTTCAACGAAGTTTCTTGGAAACACACCTTCCGGTCTCTAGTTCAAAGAATCAGTTCCCAGAAGTTACGCACCGCCAGATACATCGAGTTCTCAACATTTGTCGAGTGGTGAAAGCGACTCACACTGGCACTCGCCCTTCTCACTTGTTTCTCACTTCTGATTGGCCAGTGTGTTGTGTGGTGCATGCCTCATTCATGAAATCATGTTGGCATCGATTCGTCCGGTGCCGGACGAATCGCTGCCAGCATCATCCGGTTTTGTTGCACGTTTCTCCATGTTTGCTTTCGTCGGCCTTCATGTTGTACATTCACCCTCCATCACATATACATCCGATGGGAGGGCGCTTTCAGAATAGGGCTTTCTGAGTAACCAGGAGGATGTACGGCAATATCCATGTACGAATCCCCACGGGAGGCAGTTCGCGTCAGGAGAGGGGTCGAAATCAGCACCCGGCACAAATTTTTCCTTGTAACTATGGCAGGTGTTGTAGCATTAAATTCATATACGGCTCAGGATAACTTCCATATTGCCCATAATAACAAAGAAATTAGTGAATAACCCTGCATAACTAAGATAACTGCCAACAACAACAGCAAATTCCGCAAGGCTACTATAGAGTTTAGTTGCTTCTGGTTTCCAAGGACCACATAAAGAAATCAAAAGAAGAATTGGCTTTGTTTGCGACCCCATCATTATCCGTAAAATAAATAGGAACAGCTATATATGGTGGTCCCACTCATCGGAGCTCTAGCCGTCCTTCATGACGAGCTCCATAGTCTGAAGCGAATGCTGTATGGCCCTAGCAATCACTTTGTTGTTGACGGTGATGTGAGTACATCTCCGCTTTCAATGACCTTTTCTACACTTTCACAGTCCTCTGCCAAAGGACTCTCATCAGCCTCCAATGGTCCGCCCATACCAGGCTACAACCATCCTCTCAATCCTACGGCCCTCTACTGGGGTTGAGACTCCATGAGAAAACTCTTGCTCTGTGAGTTGCTCCAATTGATCTTGTGCTCTACGATAGCATTGTCGCATGACATAGCGGGTTTGCCTTGTCTTAGGCACGACAACCGTTCTGGATTTTCCGATTTCCGAGGTAAAGGGGGGTGTATGCGTCCATCAAATATGACCATAGAGGCATGCGCAACTCCTCGTGTAGCCTATCGATAGTCACAGAGGCACCAGTAGGGGGAGCTTGGATGGCTACCATATAACAGTGAGAAAGTACAAAGGATGTTCCAAGGAAAGTAATTGTGGAGGTGACCCCAGCACCTATAGCACTTAATGCTTGTCGATTGTGGATGTGCCACCATCTTTAGGTGTCTTTGTTGTTAGATTGGGGAGTAACAAATGTCAATGCGGCACCAGCTACCAAAGCGTGCATGCTAATGATGGGAGGCACAAATGTAGCAGACTTGAATGTATGATATCCAACATCTCATGATTGAGATGTGATGGCCATCTTACATGCAGCTAGACATCTGCTGAGTGACATTGATGGTGGCATCAAGTCTCGAGATTCCACGGTGTTGAGTGTGGAACACCCGAGAAGGACTTGGAGTCCTCATTGGGTACACATGCATATTTAGAGTACACATATGCTAGTGATTCCATCAAGGTACGTAAGAAAAGAGACGCATCCATCACTTCTGAAGCAATGCACATGGAGATTGCTCTTTCTTTGACGACATCATCATCCACCTTTGGATTGGGGGTCATTACACATGAGGCATTGTATCTACACTCAACTGACACAAACCTTCATCTTCCTCATCTACGCAGCAAGAATCATGCACTCCTCCATTGATGGTTGTATCCATCATTTAAGGAGCAATCCATGATATTTTATACCTGTCTGGCGGTCTGGTATGCCAGCCGGAGGCTTGTGGTGGAGATCCTTGACATGATGTGTTGACTACTCAGGGTATCCCTTTCGCCACAGAGATGGACGTAGATGCACACTAGTGATGCACTCAGGTGGTGTGTCCTACTAGTGGAGACCTTAGCCATTGCACATCAAGGTAGCATCTTTTACGAGGCTCTACAAATGTGGTTGCTTCTACAACTTCACGTACGTGTGGCAGTTTTGGCACCCGTATGCATCATTCAATGCTGATGATGACACAACGTAGATGACTACTCATTAGGATGTGTGGCAGTCTCCTGGCTTCTTACTAGGTAGGTGCTAGGGTTTTGTTGGTATATGAGTGGGTGCTAGACATGATACTAGTGGCAGCTCATTTTTGTTTTGGATCATCTACTTTCATTTCCAGCTTTGGCAAATGCAGAGCTTTGCGCATGCAATTATTTCAATTTGGCGCAACATCTGCGGGGTTGATCTCTCCAACATATTGTTAGTGAAGGGAGGATATGTTGAAAAGAGCATGTTGTTTTTGGCTTCATCAGCCTAGGGAGGATGTTTTTGTGTTGTCTTCGAGACGACTCAAGGTATGAGGGTCTATAGAGAGTGACCACTGCACAGTTGATCTTGACACTTCTCCGACAGGTGCTTCTTTGCTCCTTAGATACACCTGGTGCATTTTAGTGACCAGATCAGTACCTCTGTCACTAGTGGAGGCGGATTGTTATCTTGGGGAAGTATTATTGTGTGGACTTCTACCCGTCTCAACGTTTGGGTGGCTTGTTGACCACTTCCTCGCATAGTGGACTCCGAGAATATTGGAGAATGTCTTGCGTATGGTTGTGATTTGTCTTTAACGCTACATTGGTGTTTGATGAGTATATATGACATGCAGTATTTGTTTAGTGGTTGGGACCCGAACACTCAATGGGATATACGTGTGCCATAGAAGACCCATTGGTACTTGTTTTAGATGTTCAGCACAGGTTGAATCTTTTGGATCTCTAGAATCAGGTACTCTGTGGTCTAATTTGTGCTACAGAAGTCTCATTAGTGCTTTTTTGGGATGTTATTTAGTGGTTGTCCCTTGTTGGTGGCAAGGGACAACCATGTGACGACCCGGGAACTTGGAGGTCTGTACTGGTTGTGCCTCGAGGAGACCCTGTGACTTAGTTTGAGCTTCCAACAATTAGAAAGGTGTTTCTAATTTATGGATGCTATGTGTGCATGGTTTCTAGACTGCTTCTATTTTCTTAATGGCTCAAGACCTGAGCACCCGGATATATGTTCCGATGCTTAGATGATACCTGGTTGGCATGGATCATTCTCTTTCATGTTTGTTATCCCTAATTCATCATAAGGACTCAACGGGGATGACGAGGCCTGGTGTAGGTAGTGGAGATGTTCAATGGAGGGAGAACAAGGGAGTGAGCATGTGAGCGACGCCATGGATAGTACAAAGCTCATTTAGAAACTTGCGAGAGGAAAAGGTGACAAGGCATTAGGGGGAGTGAGGACTTGTTTTGCACCATGAAGGATGACCCTCATCGTGCATCACGCACAAGGTATAACCACCCCAACCCCTAAGGTTGAGCCAGGCCTTGCATAATATTGTGCGAGCCGTAACTGCCAAAACAATCAGGTAGCATGATCTTAGCAGGATCAGCAACCCGAGATTAGAGGTATGGCTACTTGTGGCTATTTTATACACTCCCTTTTTAGTGTGTGCCTTGAGTGTGATCTCTTCGAAGGATGTTCTTTGCACCCATGCCGACATTACTTCAATGGTTTATGGAAGGAGTGTGACTTTGTCTTCTATGGCCAAACAATTATCTTCTCTTCTATTTTCTTTGTCATAAACACAATCAGTGTGATTATTCACCTCATGTGTCCACACACACCTTGATTTTTTTGGTCTTATGTGGCCATATAATTTTCTTCTTAGGAAGGAACCCAGTGCATAGGACTAGTGTACATGTCAAGTGCGCTCTGTCACCATCTAAAAGAACACTAAGAGCGCACTCATCTACTAACTTGTCTCATGTGTCCAAGCGCATGTTTCACTATGTCCTATATGGCCAAATTATTCTCTTCTTAGGATGGACCTTAGTGCGTGGGGCTATTGCATGTGGCCAGTATGCTTACTCATCATATAGAAGTACACTAAGAATGCATCAAGTGTGCTAATTTGTTTCATGTGTGGCTAACCAAGAACTTTCTTTGAAAGGATCCAAATGCATGGGGCCATTATATGTGGCAAGTGCGCTCACTCACCATGCAAAATGACACTGAGAGCAAACTCCGTGTGCGAACTCAACTCATGGTTCTACTGACACCTCGTATTGTGTTGTATATGGTCCATACACATTTTTCTTAAGAAGGAATTTATTGATGTAAAATTTTCTCTCTACTTCTTATGACAATGTATGTTTTTATGCATATTGAGGGCCAGCTATGATGTGGTTAAGATATTTACCTAATACAAAAACGAAACCATATATGCAGACTGATGAAAAAATGGTGAGTAGCGTGAAGTATGTTTTTTTTTGTTTTCGTAGCCTCTCATAGCTATAATCGTCTCTAGGAAGCATAGATGTCCAAATATTTTGTTTGAGGTAGCTCTATAGTCAGTAGATGGAGGCACTTAGTACGAGGGATCACTTGGAGGATGAAGTCGGCTAGGCCCAACGGGTCCAAAGGGCTGGGCCACAACATGGTGAAGCTAACCTACATTGGCAGCGCTAGACGAGATACCGTAAGAGGTGGGTGTGCTCGAATACGCTATAGAGGATAGGAAAGACAAACTAGTGGACATGGCAAACGTAGTGACAGTCCGGGCCCATCGTGTGCACGTGGCAGCAACGTGAGCATCATCTGGTGGGTGTGGGCACTGCTGGAGAGACTGGCCAGATTCACCACAGTTTGATTAGGTGGTCACGGTGGATGAAGAGGAGGAAGGTTGCCACGACCACTCCGCCGTGGTCCCCACCATTGCCATTACGCCCACCCTGACCGCGACCACCATGCCCGCAACCTGCACCAAGTGCAGCATGTGCACCACCCATAGAGGAGGAGGTAGCCCTAGAGGACAAGGAATAAAAGAGAGAGGAAGCAGAAAGTAGTGGGAACTGGAGCAATAATGGAGTGATGCGAATACTTCTCTCACAATTTGCTCCATGATTCTGTGAGGTTAGGTGCGGTGAAGCCGTACAAGGCTCCAATTCCATGCGATTCATAAGTGGCAGCTGGATGAAAGGTGAGCTGCTTGAGTTCAACATGGGGAACATGGAGGAAGAGATCATACGGTTCAGGAATCATCCCAATAACAATGGACATGCATACAGAGAGTTGTCCAGGTGCATCCTTACCAAGGTCTTTAAGCATGAAGTTGCGAGCCGGATACTCGTAATTCATCTCATCTACAAGCATGTGGAGCTGGTTTAAATTAACTTTTTTGTGCTCTTTGTACTGCACACCCTGTGAGAGTGGTGTGATGGCAAACGGATGCATAAGCAGTAATGGGGTTTGTAGAAGTGCCGTGTGTAGTGTCAGTATTTTTCCAACCATTCTCGTTAGTGATGTTATCATCACCTGCGTCAAAGATTGCACGAACATTGCTATCGAGCTCAACATGCACGAAGAGCAAGGGCATTGCATCAAATGGGACAGGTTTGGAGTAGTGTTGCTAGAGCTCCTCTATTTGAATCCATGAACTGAAGCGTGCCTTCCAGGAAGAGAAGGTGAGCTTGGGGTTAAAATGCATCGACACAATCTTAAAGTCATGGTGGCAAGGAAGGGGTAAGAGGGCACGTGCAAGGACAACCATAATAGCAGAGAGATTGGTTGTAGTACCAAGGGTAGTACCCAATGATGTGTTTGTGCCAGTGGTAGCAATAATGCTAGCAACACCGATAGCATTGGCGGTAGCAATAGCATGATCAAGGGGACTAAGAGCAGCAAGCAGGCGCTACGTGACAAGGTCAGTACCTGGTTATGCCAACTCAACATTGGAGACATCCAACAACTAATTCTTGGCACTTTTTAGGGTCAAACGGGTGTGGCAGGATTGTTGATGGAGTTCTCTTATGGTTGCTTTATGGTCAGGCAGAATGGACGTGCATGCAAGTGAAATCATTATGTATGGATAATGTTTTGGCAGGGCTCTCCTTGCCCCAGTTGGCATAAGGATATGAAGGTGTGGGTGGAGGAATAGTCAGACTCTGCAGAGGCATGCACGGAGAGGCAACGGCGGTGTGTAATACCAACACAAGAGAGTGGAATGAATCAAGTGAGTATGCGTACCATGTAAAGAGCGTAGCAAAGCCACAGAAAGCTACGGGAGCACAATGGAAGCGGATACAACAAGCACAAAACCGAAGAGGGAGCCGAGGCAACAAGGCACAAGAATCCTATCATGTAAATCATTGAGACTGTTATTGCGATGGCATACACAGACATAAGGGTGTAGATGCGAGCAGTGGTGGGAGAGGCAAACACTACGGTGAAGACCACAGAGGAGAGAGTGGTAGTCTTGATGGACTAGATGCGGTAATGTGGCTTCTGTGGCAATCAGAAGGGCAACCTCATTTGCTGCTACTAAAATCTAAGGGACAATGTTCATGGTTGTTATAGTAAGTGGGTCAAAGGTGGAAGTTACCCAGGAGAACTATTCATCGGTACGTCCAGCAAGGATGGCGGTTGGTACACATGAGACTCTAGTAGTGGCTTAAAAATGGCAATAATGGCTGTTGTTACATCAATATCCACACAGGATGGACTGGCATCCTCAATACCGGCCACAACCTCATGCATCAAGGGATTGTCAGGAACCTGACCTGCTGAGAACACAAGTATTGATTACGGGTGCTGTAGTGCTGGCTGATAAGGTTGCGGTTGTGCGTGTTATGGCTGAGGTGGCAGTTACCACTGATGAGGGTGTGACAGTGACTGCTGATGCGGCTACAAGCTACCTCTTGAAGGACGTGTAAGGATAGAAGGGTCGCTTTCTAATGGCCCACGCAAAGGGTTGGTTGTCCAGATGTCGTCAAAGACGTCGACCAAGATATCGTCGGCCGTGTGAACTTTGTGGTTAACCTCGTTTTACTCGTGCTTGTACTATGTGGCATCCTTGTCTAAATCGTGCTTGTTGGGCACTTGCACACGATGTGGAAACCGGTACTTGCAATATTCTTCATGTCGCTGCTCTTCCTCGTAGCATGCCATGTAGGCATCGTTGATGGTTGCCTCCTCCTTGTCTGATGGGGAGTAGAATGGAGGGGATTCAAACTGTGACATTAGGATAGCAATGGTAGTGGCTGCAATGCCGCTATTGTGAGATAGCCACAGCTTTAGTAGGTGCAGCGGCTTGAGGATGTCTGTAACGAGGTATTCGATGTTGTGACTATGTAGAAGAGCTTGTAGATGCAAGAATATGAAGCTATAGTTGCGACTGCAGCTGTGGCTGATGAGTGTAATGTGACAAATAGAGGTCTGTGAGAAGAGGTCCAATGGTGGTTGTGGCTACGACTGCGGCTACGGCTGCGGCTACGGCTGTGGCTGTGGCTACGACTTTGACTCCAGGTGTGGCTCCAACTGCTGTTGATGACTGTGATGTGCCCATGAAGGTCCGTGCACGAAGATTTGGAACAAGGCAACTGCAACATATGGCAGTCGACACCCAACCCTACGCACCTGCACCTACAACCATTGCTCTTGTACTCGTGTTGCCATGATCGTTAGTGCTATGGTTGGTCTAGCCGACATAGGAGGTGGCCGCATGATGCGGACTGCCGAAGACTGGCACATACGCCTCGTCAAAGGGTGAATGGAGAGTCACTCGTCCATTGTTTGAGACGGGGTGGTGGTTGACGAGTGGGCCAAGACTACCATGCGCATATGCGAAATAAATGCATGGCAAAGGGAGGCGAAGGTCCTCCCTTTGCGTTGCGTTGTGTTTCTCCATGCTTCTTCGCAATGTCAAGCATGACAGACGGGACAAGGATGCAACCTCGCACACAATGTTATTGAAGAGTGTAGCCATAGAGATAGATGCAACCATCACAGGCGACAGTAGGGTATTGTTCGTGTAATAGGACATTTGTGGCTAAGAATGGCGATGGTATGGGTTCCAAGACTCGGTGCTCCACCATGCGAGAGGACGGTGGAATAGAGCACCGAGTTCCTCGCTCACTACTCTCATACTCATAGGCTATGGAAACATGGAAGAGAGGGTGTGAGGAACACCATGGATGTTGTAAAACTCACTCAAAAACTTACGTGAAGAACTAGTGATGTGGTGTTGGGGGACGCGAGGACTTCGGTTGTGAGACCCATCTCGTGCATCATCCACGATGCGTGGCCGCCGCCACCTTGGGGTCGAGCCAGACCTAGTAGGAAATTGTGCAAGCAGCTACTGCCTGAAAAAACATGTGGCAACATGCTCGAAATAGGATTAGCAACCAGCATCTAACCAAGGCATGTTACAACCAACAAACATGTTAAATCCACATCATGCTAAAGTGTATGCTGACATGACATCATAGCCATACTTCTACAACTCCAATTCATGTCAGAGATGTCCAAGAGATGCTGGCAAGTCCATCGACACAAACCTGATGCCATATCAGTGGGAGTGGCAATTTTGATGGAGCCTCTGAGGCCCTTGAGATATATGAATGTACCATTGCCTTGGAGGACCACTTGGCTTGCATGACAGCCATGTTAATCTACTCTTCTTCATAAATGCATGTGCTTAGAGACAAGTGAAAAGCGATGAAAGTTTTGGCACTTTAATACCAATACCTGCACCTGACGGGCTAGCTTCCAGCGCCCCTATGTAAGTTGTGTAGGGGCTCATTTGTACCCATCCTTGTTCTTAGAGTGTTCCAGAGTTGAGTAGATTTGGTTGAGTGTGTGTGCCCTTCACACCCATAGCTCATCCCAATTTTGCATGGGCCTACATGCCCTTTACTTTCTCCTTGCGGCAAGGTTAGTTTGCCTCAAACCTGGCCCAAATTTACTGCCTTTACCGAAAGTGCACATGCATTTAAGCATAACAGCTTGTGAACCTAGACTTGTAGAATCTCAAGTCGTGAACCAACTTCTGCACAAATGCACAAGCATGGCCTTGATTGGTGTACGCAATGCAAGAACATGCAAACTGGGCACAAGACCAGTCTACGAAGAAAATGCTGAAGGTTGGAGAAAAGGCGTAGGATGGCAGTTTTTCAAAGCTGCTGATGGCTGGA
Organism: Penium margaritaceum; assembly: GCA_023375785.1. NCBI lineage: Eukaryota > Viridiplantae > Streptophyta > Zygnematophyceae > Desmidiales > Peniaceae > Penium > Penium margaritaceum. The sequence goes on from SZWC01002665.1 coordinate 199,093, forward strand.
TCACCACACGATGACGTTTTTGCGCCAGCTGGCTCGGCATGTGGGATCAGCACATGCATGGACATGGCTGAGTGGATATAGTGAGCAGTAAAAACACATGGGGATTGCTTAAATCGCAACGGGTTTGACCTATTTGTTGAAGCTTCAAAAGAACTAGCGTGACATGTGTCCAAGCTCATGTTGTTGGGTCGTCTTCTTAATGACGTTGGACTTCTATCAAGATACACCTCTATGCTCTCAAAGTCTCCTCGAGTTTTCAAGGGATTTTCTCAAATGAGACTCAATGCAAAGGGAAAGCCTAGGCAGCAGGTTGGGGCAGCAGCATTGTTGATGCAGCATGCAGGCTTCCACGCTCGTTGCTTAAGTCAGCTGCCCCCTTAGTCTGCTGCTCTAGAGTATAAGTCTGCAAGCTCTGGGTTTGTTACTCAGAAATGCGCGCGCCAGTGTTAGCGCCAGAAAGCAGCTGAAAACTGTAAGTGACTGATTAGGAATGAAGAATGAACAACAATGGGAGACCCCTCCAAGTTCTAGGCCCCCCCCAGCTATGTAGAGCTTNGCAGCATGCAGGCTTCCACGCTCGTTGCTTAAGTCAGCTGCCCCCTTAGTCTGCTGCTCTAGAGTATAAGTCTGCAAGCTCTGGGTTTGTTACTCAGAAATGCGCGCGCCAGTGTTAGCGCCAGAAAGCAGCTGAAAACTGTAAGTGACTGATTAGGAATGAAGAATGAACAACAATGGGAGACCCCTCCAAGTTCTAGGCCCCCCCCAGCTATGTAGAGCTTGTTACTCAGCTAACCAGCCAATCAAGAAATAGACCTTTTTTCTGGCAGGCAGGGTTTTCTCGGTGAGCCCTACCAGACAGCCGACAGCCCAAAACCCGGGCGTGGTTCGTTTTGCCTGAAAACTGGACCATACCATAATACCGACGCTGCGAACGCAGTCGTGCGGTCAGAAACAGCTAGAAAAATAGTAGCAAGGAGTTATGGCTGCCTGAACCCAGGCAGTACCTACGATGGTCCATGACGACGAAAGGGGCCATGCAACATGCAACAAGCATCCTAGGCAGCGCATGACGATGCAGACGCGATGGGACGCACTGGACGCATGCAGACAGCAATTGCAGTGGCAGCGAGCGCCGGCAGCACGACCGCCGAGGAGGCCTGCCGATGGAGCTGAGCACGTCGCCGGAGAGAGGAGGCTCCAGCAAACTGCGAGAAGACCTCAGCGTGCGTTGCCTCAACCGGACGACACTCCATCAGCGTCGAGTCTCGCCGTCATTCATCTGCACGCCGATGTACACAAGCCGGGAGGACACAACAGAGCACAATGAGAGATGCGCAAAAACCAACATTCCCCCATGACTCACAGGCGTAGTGCACATGGGCGGACAGGGACACGGTCAACATCCAGACTCCCCCAGGGCATGCAGGCACGCAGGCAGAGACAAAGGGGGCAACTCACGGACGTACGCCGACTGAACTCACAGCCTTCTTGAACGAGTCCCGCTTCAGTGCCTTGGTTAGGAAGTAGGCCAGCTGCCGTGCTGTCTCAACCCACACAATGCTGATGCTGCCGTCATGCAACAACGAACGCACATAGTGATACTCAACATTGATGTGCTTTGTGCGTGTGTGATGCACGCCGTCATTGTCGGCGATGGCCATGGCACTCTCATTATCACAATGCAGGGTGATGGATGCGACAGACTGACGCAACTCGGACAACAGACGACGCAACCACACACTCTCACACGCGCCTGAGCCAAGGGCCACGTACTCAGCCTCAACAGTGCTGCGTGCAATGCACCCCTGCTTGCCACTACGCCAGGACACAGCTGTGCCACCGATCAGAAAGATCCAGCCTGTGCGACTCTTGCCGTCTGGACTGCCGGCCTAGTCACTGTCGGTGTAGCCAACTACGACGACGGACGGCTGACGGCGGAACATGAGACCTCGCCGAGGGGTCGAGACGACATAACGCAGCACTCGGATCGCGGCCTCGAAGTGGAGGTGACGCAACTCCTAAGAGAACTGGGCCAGGAGGTTGACGGAAAACGCGATGTCTGGACGCGTCGTCGTCGCCAGGAACATCAGTGACCCGATGACATGCAGATACGTGGTCACATCAACTGGCTCCCCCACAACACCTGGGTCAGGACTCTTCAGCTTCACCTGGCCATCGGGTGACATGGGTGAAGATGCGCTAGGCACGAGGGGCAGGTCCTCGGCGAAGCGAATGGACAGGGTCTGCACATAGGTAGCCTGGTGAACGTGCAGGATGCCCTGTGTGCGATCATGCTCGAGCTCCATGCCCAGGAAGACTCGGGCAGACCCGAGATCCTTCATCTGGTAGGTGGCGTGCAGCAAGTCCTTGACACGCTGGATGGCGGCCGTGTCTGGCGACGCAATGAGGAGATCGTCGACATAGACCAGAACTGCGGCAAAGGTTTGACCTCGCGGACTGACGAACAGGGTGGGGTCAGCGGTGCTGCGCTGGAGGCCGCCACGGAGAAGCGTGCTACTGATCTCCTGGTTCCAGCACCGAGGTGACTACTTTAGGCCATAGAGGGCCTTCCGCAGCTGCCAAACTCTCCTAGTGGCATCTTCGAAGCCTCATGACTGCACCATGTAGAGCTCCTCACCCTCTAGTGAGCCATGGAGGAATGTGTTGCTCACGTCCATCTGATGCAGCTCCAACCCATGCTGGGCAACCAGGCTGAAGAGTGCCCGGCTAGTGGAGAACCGACCGACTGGGGCAAAGATCTGGTCGTAATCGACCCCTGGGACCTGAGCAAACCCCTTTGCTGTGAGGTGGGCCTTGTACTTGTCCAAGGACCCGTCAGGCTTCCACTTGCGCCGAAAGACCCACTTGGCACCAATGGCCTCCCGACCTGGAAGGAGGTCAACGAGGTCATACACGTGGTGCTGCCGGATAGCAGCGAGCTCTTCGGCGCAGGCAGCATCCCAATGTGTGGCCTCAGGAGAGGCTCGAGCCTCGCGTAGGGTGGCTGGGTCCTCCGGGCGTGATGTGGACTGGACTGAGAGGGCGTGTGCATCACGAGCTCCAGGTGGGATGCGGGCGAGTGCAGCCACGACAGCATGCCGATGCTCGTGATGAGGCATGGCGTATCCCAGTGTAGAGCCCGGGTGAAGGTCTGCGATGATGGCCGAAGTGGTCAGGCCGAGAGCCTTCGTGCCAGGGTCCCCACTCACGACCGTGGGAGTGGAGGAGACACGTGGAGCCACAGGGGGTCCAGGTGCCACGGGACGCGGTGCGACAGTCTGCGCGCTCACTGTCGGCCGAGGTCGGAGGTTGCCGCCTGGGCCACGTGTGTAGCGTGGTCGGGCAGGAGATGGCACTGGGTCCGACGGGCCACTGGAGGCAGACGGGGCTACTGGCCCGAAGGAGTCTGTGGACGTAACTGGGGCAGATGGTCCGGAAGGGCTAGCGGACGCGACAGGAGCTGCGGGCCCAGAGGGGCCAGCGGACGCGACAGGAGCTGCCCGCCCAGAGGGGCCAGCGGACGCCACTGGGGCTGTCAGCCCGGAGGGGCCATCGGAGGCAACTGGGGCTGCCTGCCCGGAGGGGCCATCGGACACAACAGGCGCTGTTGGCCCGAAGGGGCCAGCGGACGCGACTGGGGCTGTCGACCTGGAGGGGCCATCGGACGCAACTAGGGCTGCCGGCCCAGAGGGGCTAGCAGACACGACAGGCGTTGCTGGCCCGGAGGGGCCAGCGGAGGCGACGGGGGTAGGTGGCTCGGAGGGGCCAGTGGACGCGGCTGGGACTGCTGGGCCGGAGGGGCCAGCGGACACGACTGGGATTGTTGGCCCGGGAGGGCCAGAGGACGCGACATTGGCTACCGACTTAGAGGGACGGAGTGATGTGTCACTCGGAAGCGACAGGACGGAGGACGGACTCACCACTCCCCCACGCAACGGGAGGGACACGGACACGCCGGAGCGGATGAGGTCGTGGGGAAATAGATCCTCGAAGAAGAGGGCATCGCGGGACTCGACGATGTAGTGTCGGGATGGGTCCCAGAAGCGCCAGGCCTTGGACTGACGGGACACACCGAGGAAGGTGCAGGGGCATTCGCGGGGGGCGAGCTTGCCGCCCTGCTGTGGGGCGGGCAGCCACACAATGGCCACGGAGCCCCAGACGCGAGCCGGGCGGAGGTCAGCGCGCCGACCGCACCAGTGCTGGTATGGGGTGGATTGGCGGGGAAGGGGACCGTGGGGGATCCGGTTCCAGACCCAGGTCATGTAGGCCATGGCTTCAAAGTAGAAGCCATCGGAGAGACCGGACTCGACCCGCATGGTGCGGACGGCATCGGCCATGGTGCGGTTCCACCGCTCGGATACGTCGTTCTAGGCGGGCGTGTATGGCGCAGATGTCTCATGGTGGATCCCGCGGGAGGAGAGAAAGGTCGTGGCCTCACCCATGTACTCTCCACCGCGATCGGAGCGAAAGCGGCGAAGAGAGCGGCCACACTCGCACTCCGCAAGGACAAGCCAGTCCTGAATGGCTTGGGCGACATCGCTCTTCTGTCGGAGGCAGAAGACCCACCGGTAGCGAGAATAGTCGCCCGTAAGGGTGAGGACATAGCGGCCATGCTCGCCGACGGACTCGGTGGGGAGAGGACCCATGACGTCCGAGTGGACAAGGTCAAGAGGGGCGGATGCACGGGAGGAGGACAAGGGGTACGTGGACCGGTGCATCTTCCCCTGAGTGCAGTCAATGCACTCAGTGGGGCACGGGAGAGGGAAAGACTCTGGGTCAAGGCCCTTGGCCGGCTGGGTGTGAAGCATGCTCTCTACAGCGGCAGAGTGGACGTGGCAAAGGCGGAGGTGCAAGAGGCGGGTGTGCTGAGGGGAAAGCGTATTGGTGACAAACACATGGCCTGTGGCGGCAGACGGGGAGGAGACGGGAGGAGAAGAGGACAGGCGAGGAACATGCCACAGGTTGCCACGGGCGGTGGCGTGCAGGACGACAAGACCAGACGGATGCAACGACACAGTGCCAACACCACGCGAGTGCACAACGTCCATGCTCATGCGGTCAAGGGCAGTCACGGACAGGAGGCTGAGCTCGAGACCAGGGACGAAGAGGACATCGGTCAGAAAGACGTGACCAGCAGGACCACGAAAACGAATGACGCCAACACCACGGACAGGCAACACCTGTCCGGAACCCGTCTGGACACCGGAGACATCGCCTACAGGACCGAGCATACTGAAGGCCTCACGAGAGGCCGTCATGTCATGCGTGGCCCCGGATTCAATGATCTAGGTCTCAGCAGGGTCCTGGACAGGAGTCGCGAGATCGCTAACGGTCACATGGCAGCAAGTGAGGGACGCGAACGCGGTAGAAGGAGGCGCGAAACGAGACTGCCAATCGTCAAGCCACGCAATGTCGTCAAGGAGGGGGTTGGAGGAGACCACGGGAGACGACGAGATAGACGAGGAGACGGGACACGACCGCAGCTCAGTCTCAGCCATGCAGGGTTGGGCGGGAGGGCAGGAGATGACGCAACTCGCACTTCCCCGGGGAGGAGGGCGAGGCAGGCCAAGCTGGAGCGCGATGAACTGCTCCAGCTGACGCTCACGGGAGGACGGCGCGGGAGTGTAGACGGAGTGCGAAGTGATGGCTCCGGAGCCCGGGTAATAGGAGGACTGTGCCGATGAAGGAAGCGGAGGCGCCGACGGCTGTGGGTAATACTGCTGCGGCGCGGGTGTCTGCGGGATAGGCGGAGCTGTCGGAGTGGCAGAGCTCCTGGATGAGGTCGAAGTGGAAGGGCCAACAGCAGCGATGGCGGCAGAGGCGAGGCGGCGCTCCCGCTGGCGATGCATGGTGGCGATGACGCGCGCCTTGTCCGTCGAGAGAGGGCATGTGTACCACCCGCGCCCGGGCTGACCACAGTTGTGGCAGACCGAGCCACCACCGCTGGACCGGGTCGACGACTACTGCTGTTGCTGCTACGGCGGACCCTTGCCTTTTTTGTTCCGGCTCTTCTTCTTCTTCCCCGACGACGATGAGGTAGCTGCGGCGGGGGAGGCGACGGCCACGGAGGTAACGGCAGGGGAGACGACGGCACGGGAGCCGAGAAGCTTGCTAGGAAGCCATAGGAACAAACGGTTCTTCAAATGGTGGACCATAGGCTACGCTAGGTCCAAAACTCCATGGCGGCAGAAAGCAAAAAAAGGTAGAAGTCCCTAGGTAACAACATACCCTAGTCCTAGGGGTGCGATTGCTAGTCAATCGCACCCGTCACGTCGGCGTGCGAAGCTCGTCGGCGAGGGAGCTCGCTCGAGGGAAAAAGCCCTTGACAGCCCAAAAAGGACGCGAGCAGATCCGCGCACCCCAGGTGGGGCACGCCATGCGTCACCTGCGAAGTGGCATATTCTATGCCTTACCAAAGCCAAATTCGTTGGTCTGACATAGGTCTCTCAAGCTAAAGTAAGCAATGAGCAGGTATGACTAGACGACTAAAATAGGTTTTCCATGAGAGCCCAAGGACATGGCAAGCGCGTCAAGCCCGGATGATAATGGTGATGGGTCATGCGGTCAGGATGGAGGCGACCACCGGCGAGGAAGGGTGGGGATTGCGTGCCTTCATGGTGCGTCACCTCCACTCGCTGTACCAGCATGCCCTGCGCACTCACGGCCACCACAAGAGGAGAAATATGTACAGTGGAAGATTAACACGCCCCCTTGGACGGGAGTGCAGCAGGTATGCAGCCCAGGTGTTGCAGTTGAAGCAGGAGAGAGGAGGATGATAGAGCCTTGGTGAGAAAATCTACCAGCTGTGCCTTCCCACTGATGGGACACACCGCCACAGTCCCAGCTTCCACTGCCTCTCGGACAAAATGATGTTCGACGCTGATATGCTTTGTGTGTGGATGCAACACACCATCATTTGCTGCGATGCGGCGTGCGGCTGAGCTGTCACTGTGCACGGGTACATCAGTTGTGTGCACACCAAGTTCTTCTAGCAGGCGTGCAAGCCAGATCCCCTCACATGTTGCTTCACCCAATGCCATGTATTCAGCCTCAGCCACGCTGCGTGCGACACAGGACTGATTTGCACTCCGCCAAGACACAGCAGTTCCCCAAACACGAAAGACATAACCACCTCGACTGCGAGCTGCACGATCACGAGCATAATCACTATCACAGTAACCATCCAGAACAGGACCGGCGGCGGGAGAAAACACTAGACCTAGAGCGGCAGTGTCCAACACATAACGCAGCAGCTTCAACAAAGCTTTCTGGTGTGTACTGCGTGGTTGTTGGCTGAACTGGGCGAGCACATTGACTGTACATGCAATGTCAGGACGTGTAGTTGACGCAAGATATGAGAGGCTGCCGGTGATCTGTCTATAGAGTGTAGGATCTGTGTCGGGGCCATAGTCCGTGGTCCGTGCATCCAACAGATGTGCATAGACGTCAGGGCTCATGGGAGTGGTCTGTCGTGGAAGATGCTGGACCAAGTGTTGGAAACGTGCAGTGAGGTGAGCAATGAAGCGACCTTGATGAAGTGTCAGTGTCTGTGCTATGCGATCACGTGTGATAGTCATGCCAAGAAAGTTCTGTGCCTCACCCAGATCTGTCATTTTGTAGTGATCCGTGAGCAGTCCTTTGGCTTGTTCGATGAGTGTGAGGGAGGGAGACAAGATCAGCAAATCATCCAAGTAGACTAACAGTGCAACAGGCAGACCTTCCGACCATCGCAAAAATAGTGAGGGGTCACAGAGACTCTGTGTGAACCCACCACTTTCCAAGGTGCGTCGGATCTCTTTGTTCCAGCACGGAGGCGCTTGCTTTAAGCCATAGAGAGCCTTAAGCAAGAGCCATACCCTGTCAGTACCGTCCTCAAAGCCCTCTGGCTGCTGCACATACAGTTCCTCTTCCAGTGGCCCATTCAAAAAGGCATTCTTGACATCCATTTGGTGGATTTCCCAGTCCTCACGTGCAGCCACTGCGAGCAATGCGCGGCTGGTCCCGTACTTGCCCACAAGGGCACATGTGTCCGTGAAGTCCTGTCCTGGGATTTGATGGAAGCCTTTAGCCACCAATCTGGCTTTATACTTCTCTATCAAGCCTTTGAGGTTTCTCTTCAACTTGAACACCCATTTGACATCGATGGCCTTTCGACCAGGTGGCAAAGGGACCAACTCAAACATCTCATGCTCCAGCAGTGCGTTTAGTTCTGCAACCATTGCTTTTTCCCATTCTGCAGCATCCGGACGCCCCCTGGCTTCAGTCACAGTCTGCGGTTCTGTTGCAATTGCTGTCGTGCTGACAGTGTGGTAGAACTGTTTATAGTCAACTCTGGGCACATCACGCAGAGATCGTCGTGCTGGTACGGGTGGTGGTGTTTCGTTACTCTGTGCCTCCACAAGGGGGGTCAGCGGTGTGAGGCCAGGTGGTACCTGAGTGTCACCGGAGTCTGAGCTGGCCAGGTCTGAGGGCGAGAGCAGATCTCTTGAAACAGGCTCAGCGATGTCCTTGTCCCTCCTCGGTTGAGTTCTCTGACCTGGCTCTTGTAGTTGAATGGGCATGAACACCGGTAAACTCACGTACTCAGGGTACTGCTCTCGTGAGGCGAGAACGGGTGCATGGCGCAGTGTGCGAAATGCCTTATAGGGCATGTTTTCCAAGAAGGAAGCATCCCGACTCTCGACAAAGCAATGGTTTGTGGGGTCCCAAAATCGCCATGCCTTGGAGGCATGGGAAACTCCAACAAACACACACCACCGACCACGTGGACTCAGTTTGTTCTCTCGTTGTGGTGGTGCAAACCACACACAGGCCATTGTACCCCACACCCTGGCCGGCCTCAGGTCGGCCTTTTCTTTGAACCAGCGTTCCCAGGGAGTGACAGACTTGGGCAGTGGCCCTTGTGGCACTCGATTCCATACCCAGGTAATATATTTCACAGCCTCTTCCCAAAACCCGAATGACAGACCGGACGCGGTAAGCAGTGTGCGTAACGCATCACCAAGGGTTCTGTGCCAACGTTCAGCCACTCCATTCTGTTGTGGCGTGTATGGGGCAGTACTTTGGTGTTCGACTCCTCTCGATTTCAGTTCAGCTGTCAGTGCACCAAGAAACTCTCCTCCTCTGTCTGTTCTCAACTTGAGTAATGAACAACCAGTCTGTCTCTCAGCCAGAGGAATCCATTCAGCGATTGCACGTTGTGCATCTGCTTTAGTTTTCAGCAGAAAAGCCCAGCGAAAGCGGCTGTAGTCGTCAATTAGAGTCAAGACATACTGTGACCCGTACTGGACTGATGGCAGTGGCATCGGTCCTGTCAGGTCCGCATGCACCAGTGCCAGAGGTTTGGTTGTTACACTGTCTGACTTGGGGAAGGTTTGACTATGGGCCTTCCCTTCATGACACTCAAGGCACGTGTCTGCTTTGAGACCGTGAGGACAGTCGCTGGGGAGCAGGCCATGTGCTGGGGTGTGTTTCAATAAGTCGGCGACTGTTTCAGTGTTAATGTGCGCAAGACGACGATGGATGAGGTCAGTGTGTATTGCATCAGTGTTTGTGACAACGTGCACTTGGGGACGGTTCACTGGTGATTGGACAAAAGGGAACAGGGTCAGTTTGTACAGCATGTCAGTGTGCAACGGTCCATCAGCAAGCAACGCACCGGACACATCAAACAGCATGCAGCGCTGGTTTTGGGTAAGTGCGGACACGTTGGCTTGTTGATCTAGTTGCCCCCCCGACAACAAGTTCACCTTCAACCGCGGCACATACAGGACGCCACTCAGCCACAGAACCCCACCTGGTGCTTGAAGAGCCACCAGCCCCACACCTTCCACAGGCAACACCTCCCCAGACCCAGTCTTCACACCCTCAACATCCCGTGTGGCATGCAATGTGACAAACAGCTGGCGGTGCGGTGACATATGATGCGATGCGGCAGTGTCAAACAACCACTCATGCATGGGCAGCGCATGCGATGTAGTGATGTGCGTGTGACCCAACCTCTGACCTGCTGGCTGTGGACTGGCAGTCGGCTCAGGTGGGTGCAGCTCCATGGGCGCGCTCCATCCTGATCCGGGTGGAAGGGAAGATGGCTGCTGTGGCTCGGTCGTCTCAGTGTACACCCTCTGCGCCCACGCCGGAACAGGAGTTGGTGCACTGACGTACGGGGACATGAGGGCAGGCCCCTGATACTGGTGCGGATGTGGAGCAGAGAAAGCTGGGTACATGGGGAACTGGAACTGCTGTGGACCAAAAGTTGCCGCCCCAAAGGGTATCGGCGCTCGTGGTCCAGCCACTGCCTGAGTTGTCCATGCTGGAGGGGAGAGGTGCTGACTCGGTGGTGCGAACGACGTAGATGTCTGACCAGCCGCTGGGCGTGTCTGCTGCGCAGAAGGAGTCATGATGCGTTGAAGAGACGGGCAGGCCCTCCAGTAGTGACCGGGTTGTCCGCAGTAGTTGCATGTGCGTTGTCCTGCTCCCTGGCTGCGACCTCCCCTTCGACCACCTTGCCCGCCTCGGCCTCCCGCGCCTGCCCTTCCTCCCCCGCCTCCACCACTCACATGCTGGTGCGAGGGTTGAGAGGCACCTCCGCCCTGGTGCACAAATGCGCTCACTGATGCGCCCTCATCTTCCCGTGCCTCGACTCGTATGATGTCCTCATAGTTAGGCAACTCCTCAAACACCTCCTCCAGATCAATGCTCTCGATGTCGGCGACTTTCAGGCTCCGAAGCAGACCGCGCCGGAAGTCCTTGTACGGCTCGCCAAGATGCAGGAGGACAGGATCCAGCCACTCGAGGATGGAGCAGGAGGCTTCATGGCCGAGAAGGCGCCGGCGAAGATCCATGGCAGCATCCCAATACTCAGCAACAGGGGCACCCGGTTTTGGACGGAGGTTGCGGAGTTTCTCACACAGGGAGATCACTAAGGCCATCCCTTGCTCCTCCTTTCGAGTGGCCAGATGCTTCCATGCATAATGAGGTCGAGGATCACCACTACGCGGATTCACGGGGTCATCCCCTTTGCCACCAAAGCGAAACTGTCGAAGGGCATACTGTTGGTCCTCTGGAAGCGCGCGAATCAGAGCATTGAATGCTCTAAGAAGCACCCGCGTGTCGGCATCGTCGGGCGGCGGAGCTAGGTAATAATCCTCAAGACCATGCTCCGCCGCCCATGAAAGGAACACATCTTTCCATGTGAGATAGTCACGCACACCTAGCAGCGGGGGCGTCAGGTCTTTGTGGGGCAGAACCTTGCTCAGTTCGTCCCATGTCATGCCGGTAGAGGTGGCACCGGCACCGGCACCACCACCGGCCCCTCCTCCTGCAGATTCCGCTACACTCATGGCTCCTAGTTGGGTGCTAGGGACCTACGGACACTGTCCAAGAGCTGTGAGCCGCCCTCTGCTGCCGAAGGAAATTTTGGCAGCAATTCGCCGGGCCCACTTTGGGCCCAGTTTTCTGCCGCGAGCCAAACGCTCGATAGGAACCTCCTGTCTTGACCTAGGGACGGTTGCTAGGCCACCTGGGACCTGCACAGACACCCGTAGGGGCGAGAGACCCCACTGTCACCTCATGAATGGCGTAGTTGGCACTTGGGTACTCTCCCCTTGACTCTTCTCACTCCCACGTAGGCAACCCCTTCTTTCGCCGCCTCCACTAGCAGGGCGCGGCCTAGGGGTGACGTTGCGACGTTCCTTGTGCCTCGCGCGGCCTGCTTTCGCGGCAGCCGCGCGGATCTACTTCCGCACTCAACTCGGCCGCCACTCTTTTTGCTCGGCGCCGCCTAGATACCCCACTCGCAGCTGTCGGCCAAGGCTCTGATACCATGAGAAGCTTGCTAGGAAGCCATAGGAACAAACGGTTCTTCAAATGGTGGACCATAGGCTACGCTAGGTCCAAAACTCCATGGCGGCAGAAAGCAAAAAAAGGTTCAAGTCCCTAGGTAACAACATACCCTAGTCCTAGGGGTGCGATTGCTAGTCAATCGCACCCGTCACGCCGGCGAGCGAAGCTCGTCGGCGAGGGAGCTCACTCGAGGGCGAAAGCCCTCGACAGCCCAAAAAGGACGCGAGCAGATCCGCGCACCCCAGGTGGGGCACGCCATGCGTCACCTGCGAAGTGGCATATTCTATGCCTAACCAAAGCCAAATTCTTTGGTCTGACATAGGTCTCTCAAGCTAAAGTAAGCAATGAGCAGGTATGACTAGACGACTAAAATAGGTTTTCCATGAGAGCCCAAGGACATGGCAAGCGCGTCAAGCCCGGATGATAATGGTGATGGGTCATGCGGTCAGGATGGAGGCGACCACCGGCGAGGAAGGGTGGGGATTGCGTGCCTTCATGGTGCGTCGCCTCCACTCGCTGTACCAGCATGCCCTGCGCACTCACGGCCACCACAAGAGGAGAAATATGTACAGTGGAAGATTAACATCTTGTTCTGGCTCTTCTTCTTCTTCCCCGACGACGATGAGGTAGCTGCGGCGGGGGAGGCGACGGCCACGGAGGTAACGGCAGGGGAGACGACGGCACGGGAGGCGACGGCAGGGGATGCAAGCGCCTCCATGAGATGGAGCTGGGACTCCTGGCGAGCTTCGTCAATGCGGAGGAAGAGCTCGTATGCCCAGGGCATGAGGGTGCCCTGGGCCGCCATGGTGGAGAGGACGTCCTGGGGGTAGTGGACGAAGACGTCTGCGTACTCGCTAGTGGTGCCGCACTTGATGGTGAGAAGCGCGGACAGAGAGGGCGGAGCAGATTTGCCGAGACAACGAAGGATGTCCTCCACCCGCTGCCAGTAGGCAGTGACCGTCTCGTTCTCCCCCATGTGTAGGGAGTTGAACTCCCGGAGCAAACGGCTGATCTCAGCATCGCTGGACAGGCGATGGGGCCTGGTGAGGACATGCCATGCGGCTGCTGTTGTCTTACGCGTGTACACGGCATACGGTGACCTTTCGGCTCATGTCCATGCTCGTGCAGATCCCTGAGGTGGCCGTTGCTGCCGGCTTGTGGGGGAGTTGACGTGGTGTTGACCCGGTCCGTGGTGCACCCCCAACAGGCAGGCGGACCACCGCGAGGTGGCGACCGAGCCACCATTGCCTGGCGTGCAGCTGCCACGACATCCCGGGTGCCTCCCGTGGTCCTTTACAGTGTTTCTGTAGGTGCTAGAATTTTCTCGGTNGTGGACAGGCCGTTCGGCCCGAACTGCATGTTTTGCATGTTTTCGCCACCGACTGATGTCGGACCTGTGCGTGTGACCAGCTGTAGCGTCAGGCTCAGGATTCTGCAGCTTTAGGATCCGACGGTGCTCCGTTTGGACCACCGTGCGCAGAGTTACGGCCAAAACAGCGGTTTTGGGCCAGGTTTGGACAGACAGGCACTGCCGTGTGTGACACCCGCCGTGCACCACGGCAGGTATATATCCTGTGTGACTGTCATTCATTCTCCCCCTCTGCATTTACTTCAGTTGAAGCTTGAGATACAAGTGCACGTGTCTCTCCCTACCCTTGTTGTCCCTTGCATGACCTATGTGTCAACCAGCCTGACCCGTTCTGTCAGGCTAGCAAGCAGAAAGGCTAGGAAGCTTCCTGGAATCTTCTCATGGTATCAGAGCAGGCGAGCCAGTGCTCGTCGTGCTGCGCAGCAGAGACGCAGCAGCTGCAGCAGCAGTGAGCAGCAGTAGTGGCAGCAGCCCACAGCAGTAGCAGCAGGTCCTGGTTGGACCCATCACCACCCTGAGTCGCTTGAAGCGACAAGAGCACGCAGCGACGCATACGCCATCATCCTGATGCGTCAGAAACCGCAACGGCAGGTTCATGCTGCAGCTGCAGCGTGCCACAACGGCTTGAGGCCGTAGGAGCCCTTGCGCGCAGCAGCAGCCGGTCCGAGGCCGCCCGTGTGGCGACTTGGAGCCGCAAACCGGGCGAGCAACAGCACCATCAGCGAGCAACAGCAGCAGCGGTGGCCGTGGCCACTCAGGCACCAGAGGCACCAGCACCTTTTGTAGGTGTTGACTCCAGTCGTGCAGCTTCCTGGAAGCCGCACGGACGTGGAGGAGCCGCAGACGCAAATCGCGTCAGCCGCCATCCTCTCTTCACCCGCCTGTGCCGGATTCAAATCGCCACCAAAAGTTGCGCGCTATGGCTCGTTGGAAAGCTTAGATCTCAAGCTTTCCATCGCGCCTTTCCTCGCCTCATTTGGAGCTCTGTAGCCTCCAGCATTCACCGTTCCGCATCACTGATTTGAATTTTTCATTTTTTCGGCCTGAGCACAAAATCAGGTCGTTTTGGCCTTTTCCCCCAGTTTTTGAAGACAAAAATTTCACCATCGTTTTCAGCATCCGCAGACGCCTCTTTGGTCCAAATTTCGCTTCATTTGGACAACCTTCAATTTTTAGTGGTGAAAATTTAAATTTTTACATTTTCAGCACTTAGCCAATTTTTGGTCAGAAGGTCGACTTTTGCCACCGTCCTAAATCGGCGAGAAACACCGTCAGATTTGAGATCTGACACCTTTCATCCCCACCTCCTGCCTCACTCCCATCAGCAGCAGCAGTAGCAGCAGCAGCAGCAGTGACAGCCGTGGTAGCGGCACCGACCACATCAGCCGTGGAGGCAGTACTGACGTCGCAGACGACGTCGACGTTGGCTCCGTCGCTGACAATGCTTTTGTCGACAACAGCCACAGCGGCAGTAGCAGCAACAGCAGCAGCAGCAGCGACGGTGACTGCCATGATGGTGTCACCTGTGTCGCGCGTGGTGGCCTCCTCGTCCACTCTGGCACCATACTCCCGAGACCGTGTCACCGAGCTTATGCAGCAGCTGGCTCTTCGCTCATCTCAGGGGAGTGCGAGTGTGTTGACTGAGCCGACTGATCATACTGCTTGTGTTGCCGCTTCTGTGTCATTGCGTGGGGATGCTTGTGGCGGTGCTCAGTCTGCTGTGTGTGTCAGCGAGGGACCTGATGATGTGTCCTGGCTTGCTGAGTCGCAGTCTCGCATGTTGCATCGTGACCAGCAGTCCTCTGCCGAGCGTCCTGCCGCGTTCTCCTGTTCCATCGCCATGTGTTCTGTTACATCGTCGAGTCGTGTTTCAGATGCCATGTGGGTCATCGACTCAGGGGCCACCCATCACATGACGTGTCGTCGCCGTGAGTTCGTCGTCCTTGGTCCCGTGGGGTCTGTTCGCGCTGATCGCACTGCGTCAGGCCATGAGGTCCCAGTCCAGGGTGTTGGTGTCGTGCAGTTCCATGGTCCGTCTGGCCCGTTGTACATTTCCGACGTCTTGTATGTGCCTGATCTAGAGCTCAACCTGCTCTCTGTGCGTGCCTGTACGCGCATGGGTCTCGGGGTGTCTCACACTGGGGATGTTGCCACTATCTTCGTGTGTGACACACAGGAGACTTGTTTTGCGTGGAACAGTTGTCGATGACCTGTACCACGTCTCTCATGATCGCTCTCTTTCTCCGACACCTCCCTCCCCCACAGCGCGTGTTTTTATGACCGGTACTTTGTCTGCTGAGCACAAGCGCCTGCTGCACAGGCGTCTGTGTCACGTGCACATGGACGCTATTGATAGCCTTGTGCGCTTGCAGCCTACGCTCGGTCTTGACGCGGCTTCGTTCGAGAAGCCGCCCAAGACCGACTGTCTTGAGTGTGCTCAAGGCAAGATGCACCGCCGCTCTTACCCATTGTCCGAGTCACGAGCTATTCGCCCAATCGAACTTGTCCACTCGGACCTCCTGGGCCCGCTCCCTATCGAGTTCCAGGAGGATCGAGGTCGCTATGTCCTGACACTGACTGATGATTTCACCCGTATGCGGTGGGTCTACAGTCTTCGTCAGAAGAGTGACGCCGCTGTGGCCGTCCGCCTGTGGCTGGTCATGGCGGAACGGCAGTCTCGCCACACTCTGCAGACCTTCCGCTCTGACCGCGGGGGGGAGTTCCTCGGGGATATGG
Organism: Penium margaritaceum; assembly: GCA_023375785.1. Taxonomy (NCBI): domain Eukaryota; kingdom Viridiplantae; phylum Streptophyta; class Zygnematophyceae; order Desmidiales; family Peniaceae; genus Penium; species Penium margaritaceum. The sequence goes on from SZWC01002665.1 coordinate 215,042, forward strand.
AGCGGTACTTCGCTGAGCATGGTGTGTACCACCAGCTCTCAGCACCCGCTACCCCCCAACAGAACGGAGTGTCTGAGTGTTTGAACCGCACGATGGAGGATGCGGTCCGCACCATGCGCATTGAGAGCGGTCTCCTAGATTCCTTCACATTTGAGGGCTTTGCCTACATGACCTGGGTGTGGAACCGCATCCCACACGGACGGCTGCCTCTCCACACCTCTCCCTATGAGTTGTGGTTTGGTCATCGAGCTGACCTGCGTCTTGCTCGTGTGTGGGGGTCCCTTGCCTGCGTCTGGTTCACCCCAGAGCAACAAGGGTCCAAGGTCTCTCCTCGCGGGCGCATCTGTGCCTTCGTGGGGGTGTCACCCCGGTCCAAGGCGTGGCGCTTTTGGGACCCGGATCGCCGTCGCATTGTTGAGTCCCGCGACGCGGTGTTCTTCGAGCACCTTACCTACCATCACTTGTCTCAGATCCTCTCCATGCGCCTCTCTCATGCTCCCGGGTGTGACACCTCACGCGGCGTGGGGGAGGTCGTTGGGCCGTCGGACTCCGTCCGTTCAACATGCCCTATCGCCCGTGATGCGTCACATCCCGGTCCCTCACCCGCTCAGCTCGACCCCGCCATCATTGCTGTTGGCCCAGTTGCGTCATCACCTGAGCATGCGACTCTTCCTGCACACGCCCCTGGCCTTGCATCATCTCCCCCTGCTCTGCCTGAGCCCACGCACTCACCTGTCCCAGCGTCGTCTGAGCCCGTGCACTCACCTGTCCCCGCGTCGTCTGAGCCCGTGCACTCAGCTGTCCCTGTGTCGCCTGAGCCCGCGCTCCCTCTCTTCCCTTCGCCTGATCTTGTGTGCTCACCTCTCCATACGCCTGTGTCGCATGAGCCTGCGTACTCGCCTGTCGATGCATCGTCTGAACCCGTGCACTCACCTGCTTCCGTGTCGTCCGAGCACTCACGTTCCCCTGTCTTCACGTCTCCAGAGCGCGCGCATTCACCTCCGCACGAGCATGCCGCTGTGTGGCCTGTCCCCGCGTCATCGACACCTGTGCCTGCTGTTGTGCCCCCCGAGCCTTTCACACGCGAGCCCGGAGGTCGCCTCCGCCAGCGTCCTACGCGCAGTGTGCATAGTGGAGACCCAGGCACCAAGGCCCTCGGCCTTAGTGCCCTTGGTCTTGCTGAGGTCCATCCATCCTGTCCGATAGGACGGGTCCTCCTCGCTCACGAGTATGAGCAGGCGCGTGACGCGTCCTCCTTGGAGGTCACACATACATTGCCTTCCACAGTGTGTGTCCTGACCACACGCACCTCGCCCGAGCTGCCACAGGATCCGAGCACACTGCGTGAGGCCCTCATTGGACCCGACTCCGAGCTTTGGCGCTCTGCGTGTGAGGAGGAGCTTCGGGCGATTGCCGATCATGGCGTCTTTGAGCTTGTTGACCTGCCAGCGGGCCAGAAGGCTGTCCAGGCCAAGTGGGTCTTGCGCAAGAAACTGAAGCCTGATGGCTCAGTGGAACGCTACAAGGCCCGCTTGACAGCCAAGGGTTTCTCACAAGTGGAGGGTGTCGACTTCACCGATACCTTTGCCCCAGTCGGCCGGATGCAGACAGTGCTCACCCTGCTGAGTCAGGTGGCTCACCATGATTGGGAGCTTCACCAGATGGACGTTAACAATGCCTTCATGGAAACCTTGAGGAGGAGATCTACATGGTCCAGCCGCCTGGCTTCGTCGACGCCAAGGCCTCTGATAAGGTCTGGCGGTTGCGGAAGGACTTGTATGGACTGAAGCAGTCACCTCGCTGCTGGAACCAGGAGATCATTGGCACGCTTCGTCGTGCCGGATACGTCCAGAGCGATGCTGATCCTTCCCTGTTTGTGACCCAGGCGCCAGCCCCCTTCACTGCAATCCTGGTCTATGTGGACGACCTCCTGATCGCGTCTCCAGACATGGAGGCCGTGACGGCGGCCAAGGCGGTGCTGCACTCCGCCCACAGGATGAAGGACCTGGGACCAGCCTCGGTGTTCTTGGGGATGGAGATTGTGCGTGATGGCACCCGTAAGACCCTCCTCGTCCATCAGGCACGGTATGCTCGGACTGTGGGGGAGCGATTCGCAGACCTCCTTGCGACTGTTCCGACTGCGTCCACACCCATCACACCCGACGGGCAGCGTGCCCTGAAGGTGGATGACCCAGAGCAGCTGGGGGAGCTTGTAGATGTGACCTTGTACCTGCGAGTCATTGGCTCGCTCATGTACCTGGCCACCACGACGCGGCCCGACATCGCCTTTGCTATCAATCTGCTGGCACAGTTTTCTCAGGGTCCGCGCACACGGACGCTCGCGGCTGCGGTCAGAGTCGTGCGATATGTGGTCTCCACCGCACGCCTTGGTCTGTGCTTTCGCCGCCAGTGCTCGGTGGTCCTCGATGGGTACACCGACAGTGACTGGGCTTGGAGCCCAGATGGCAGGAGCTGCACAGGCTACATCTTCCTGATTGGTGGGAGTGCTGTGTCGTGGCGCAGCGGTAAACAAGGCTGCATTGCTCGCAGCTCTGCGGAGGCCGAGTACGTGGCTCTAGGCGCAGGTGCAGCAGAGAGTGTCTGGCTCGTGCGCTTGCTCCGTGAGTTACGTCAGACTGTGCCTCCAGTCGTCTTGCGTCGTGACAACCAAAGTGCTGATGCCATCGCACACAACTCGGGTGTGTTCCATTCATGCACAAAGCACATTGCTGTTGAGTACCACTTTGTGCGTGACCTTCTGCAGCGACGCAAGGTGGACGTCATCTGGATGGGTACAGACGAGCAGCGCGCTGACTTCTTGACGAAGGCACTCGGACGAGGAAAATTCCATGTGGCCACTCGTGTTGTGGGACTGCGGCCTGCCCCTGATGCCGGTTGACCTGGCCTTGTTTCGTCCTTGTCGTCTCCGTGGTGCTTTGTTGTCAGTGTTTGTATGTGTATGGACATGTTCGCCATCCGGTCATGGTGGAGTGTTGTCTTACGCGTGTACACGGCATACGGTGACCTTTCGGCTCATGTCCATGCTCGTGCAGATCCCTGAGGTGGCCGTTGCTGCCGGCTTGTGGGGGAGTTGACGTGGTGTTGACCCGGTCCGTGGTGCACCCCCAACAGGCAGGCGGACCACCGCGAGGTGGCGACCGAGCCACCATTGCCTGGCGTGCAGCTGCCACGACATCCCGGGTGCCTCCCGTGGTCCTTTACAGTGTTTCTGTAGGTGCTAGAATTTTCTCGGTGGACAGGCCGTTCGGCCCGAACTACATGTTTTGCATGTTTTCGCCACCGACTGATGTCGGACCTGTGCGTGTGACCAGCAGTAGCGTCAGGCTCAGGATTTTGCAGCTTTAGGATCCGACGGTGCTCCGTTTGGACCACCGTGCGCACAGTTACGGCCAAAACAGCGGTTTTGGGCAAAGTTTGGACAGACAGGCATTGTCGTGTGTGACACCCGCCGTGCACCACGGTAGGTTTATATCCTGTGTGACTGTCATTCATTCTCCCCCTCTGCATTTACTTCAGTTGAAGCTTGAGATACAAGTGCACGTGTCTCTCCCTACCCTTGCTGTCCCTTGCATGACCTGTGTGTCAACCAGCTAGACCCGTGTTGTCAGGCTAGCAAGCAGAAAGGCTAGGAAGCTTCCTGGAATCTTCTCAGCTGCAGGGTCTGGGATGTCGCCAGCAGTGAAGTCGTCGAGGAAAGGCTCTAAGGCCAGGCGGGAAGCTGGAGGGGTGACTGGGACAAGGGCACGGACGGCGCGACCAGCGTCATACAACTGGTCGGCCTGGATGAAGTCGTAAGGGAGGGTGTAGTATGCCCACAGGCCCTCACCTTGCGTCCAGATCCGGAAGCTGAGCTCCCAGCTCCGGAACTGCTCGCCGGCCTGAAGCGGCGGCGGCGGTGTCTCAAAGTCCTTCTGCCTGCGGCCGGCACCCAGAGTGGGGCCAAGGACAGAGGTCACTGTCTGCCGCTGGCGCTGAGTCTGCTGTTGTGCCAGGTAGGACGTGGCAACAGACACAGCTGGGCTGGCGTGCCCTGGAGGGACGAACAACGGTAGCACACTGGTGGCAGTCTGGGCGGCTACCGGCTGTAGCGTTGCAAGCTGCTGCGTCAAGGCGACGAGCTGTTGCTGAAGAGCAGCGAGGGGGTCAGGATTGCCGCCAACGACACCAGTGGGCTGCTACTGCTGCAGCAGCAGCTGTTGCTGCTACTGTTGCGGCTGCTGCTGCTGCTGCTGCTGCCGTTGCTACTGCTGCTGCTGCTGCTGCTGCTGCTACAGGCGCTGCAAGAAAGGGGGGGTAGGGGTCCCCCCAAGAGAGGAGGACCCCTCCTCACTAGGGCTACCTTCCATGGTTTGGTGTCCCTTGGTGTTTTTTTTTGTGTTGTCTTTGCTGATATCAGCAAGGACGGTGGGAGTTCTACCCACCCCTTGGGTTGCCTTCCCCCTTCCCTTTCTCAGCAGCCCGCTGTCTGCTGCTTGCAACGCGCTACTGCTCGCAGGCAGCAGCGAGCTGCTGCTGCTCGCTGGCAGCAGCGGGCTACTACTCGCTGCTCGCTTGCTGCGAGCTGCGAGCAGCAGCAGCCGCGACTGGCTACTGCCAGCAGCTGCTCGCTGCTGCTACTGCTGCAGCTGGCTGCTGCTGCGGCTCGCTGCTGCGGCTGCTACAGCCTGCTGCTGCTGCCGCACGCTGCTGCAGCTGCTGCGTGCTGCGGCTGCTGCTCGCTACTGCTGCGGACTGCTGCTGCGGGCTGTTGTTGCGTGTTGCTGCTGCTGCGAGCTGCTGCTACTGGCTGCTGCTACTGCGAGCTGCTGCTTCAGCCTGCTGCTGCTGCTGTACGTAGCTGCTGTCGGCTGCTGCTGCCAGTGCTCGCTGCCGTTGCCTGCGGCTGCCGTTGCTACAGGTTGCTGCTGCTGCAAGCTGGTGGCAGTCACTACACCTGGGTGACGTTGCTGCGTGCGCCGTCGCCCACGGGTGTCGGACGCCGCCTGCCGCTCACCTCCTCGCGTCACGCGTGGGGGTCAGTGCTGCCGAAAAAATTTCGGTAGCATTTCCCCTGGCCCAGTGGCCGTGGGAAAAAATCTGACGCCGCCACCAGGAGGGTCAATACTGCCGGAAAAAATTCGGCAGTATTTCCCGTGCACTGGCGCGTATGGGGGTCCGCCGGCGTTGTCTGGCACCTGTTCGTCAGTCTTCTACTGCTGCTGCTACGCTCTGGCTCTGATACCAAGAAGGAAAGCCTAGGCAGCAGGTTGGGGCAGCAGCGTTGTTGATGCAACGTGCAAGCTTCCACGCTCGTTGCTTAAGTCAGCTGCCCCCTTAGTCTGTTGCTCTAGAGTCTAAGTTTGGAAGCTCTGGGTTTGTTACTCAGAAATGCGCGCGCCAGTGTTAGCGCCAGAAAGCAGCTGAAAACTGTAAGTGACTGATTAGGAATGAAGAATGAACAACAATGGGAGATCCCTCCAAGTTCTAGGCCCCCCCCCCCAGCTCTGTAGAGCTAGTTACTCAGCTAACCAGCCAATGAGAAAATAGACCTATTTTCTGGCAGGCAGGGTATTCTCGGTGAGCCCTACCAGACAGCCGACAACCCAAAACCCGGGTGTCGTCCGTTTTGCCTGAAAACTGGACCATACCATAATACTGACGCTGAGAACGCAGTCGTGTGGTCAGAAAACAGCTAAAAAAATAGTAGCAAGGAGTTATGGCTACCCGAACCCAGGTAGTGCCTACGATGGTCCATGACGACGAACGGGGCCATGCAACATGCAACAAGCATCCTAGGTAGAGCATGACGATGCAGACGCGATGGGACGCGCTGGACGCATGCAGACAGCAACTGCGGTGGCAGTGACCGCCGGCAGCACGACCGCCGAGGAGGCCTGCCGATGGAGCTGAGCACGTCGCCGGAGAGAGGAGGCTCCAGCGAACTGCGAGAAGACCTCAGCGTGCGTCGGCTCCACCGGACGACACTCCATCAGCGTCGAGTCTCGCCGTCATCTGTACGCCGATGTACACAAGCCGGGAGGACACAACAGAGCACAATGAGAGATGCGCAAAAACCAACAAATGCGACGTTGTATGTCTCTTGATTGGAGCACTTAAGACTGCACTGTTGCCACACTCTTGAATATGCTATTATATTGATGTGCTTGGAAGTTCCTCTACTTACCTTTGACCATTTTTAATTCATGTTCATCATTTGGGCGGAATGACCATATACCCATCGTTCGGGACAATAAGCCTGATCCCCCCCTCGCTCGGAACAATAAGCCTCATCCGCCCCTACGTCGGAACAATAAGCCTGATCCGCCCCTTCGACGCGGACGCGACTTTGCAGGCGTAAAAAAATGAACAATATTCCCATCTCGTTTGTCAAAAGAGAGCATGTCGACGTCGCATGGATGCGGCGTCGACATGCTGATGTCACATTTTTTGACCCAATCATCACAAACTCGTTAATAAAAGGGTTTGTGATTATTCGTAAGTGGTTTGTAAGAAGTTTGCTCGGGGGGTCCGAGACTCCCCATGAGTTAAAGGGGGACCTGCTGGGCCCCTTTGCCGCGGGGCCCAGCAGGTGCCCGCGCAAAAATAAACCCTAAAACCCCTGGTGTAATTAGGGGGTGGGTTTTTCAATGGTTTGTACATCAAACGCGGGTATAAAGTTGAGAAAATGTAAAATAAAACAAACATGGATTTTCGACTCCCCATTCATGGAGGGGGATTCCTACAGACGCCCGTCCGGCGAAATCCCCGGCGAAGTCCCATCCCCCCCCCACCCCCCCACCACACTCACGCCCGCCTCCCGGCAGCCCACCGGCTGCCCGTACCATCGCGACCCTCAATTGCGAGGGCCTCGATCGGTGGGCAGGTGGGTTGACAGGGGCGGGGGGGGGGGTTGACGAAGTGCCGACCGACGGACGTCGGCCGGCAATCTTCCCCCCCCCCTCCCCCCCCACCCCCACCCCTCGAAACTATCGCGGCCCTCCATCGTGACGGCCGCGATGGAGGGCCGCATTCTCCCAGGCATGCTGGCTTTCGCCATGCTTAACCAGCGACATGCGTCGCTGTTTGGGCATGGTGAAAACTGGGGGGCGGATGGGGTTTATTTTTGCAGGACAGTGGCGAATGGGGCTTATTGTCCGACGAAGGGGTATATGGGGCTTATTGTTCCGACGGGGGGATATATGAGGGTCATGGATAACAAAACAGGGGGGAATCGGCATTTTTGCCGTTATCATTTTAACCCTCAACGTGTACTTTTTCGGCATCCATCCCTGCTGCTGCATAGTGGCCTGGGACCCTGTTGAGCCGAGCACTTCACATGTGGAGAGTGCGGCAAATGAAACGGGGGGGTGACCATACACCCATCGATTTCCCGATAGATCCCCCATATCCATGGACCGCAGAATAAGTATGCCATATCCACGACTTCGCAGATTTTTGCAGCTATGCCATAGACTCGCACAATAAGAACGAAATATCCAATTTCCGACAGAATTTCTGCATGTCGACGCAGCATACCAAGCAGCGTCGACATGGTGACATCAGCATAAGCGAAAAGAAAGTATCACAAACCCTTCAGAAGAAGAGTTTGCGATACTTTCAATGATGTTTGTTTGATTTTTCCATTCTTGCGCTTGTCTCGTCGGCCACACCGCCTGACCGGAGGGTCACTCGCGGTCTCCTGCCGGCAACGCAATCGTGGGGCCCGTTTGGAGACCGAGCGAGACCACCGGTAGTTCATAGGTTCGAGGGTTTCATTATGTTATGTAATAAGTCAAAGTGGGTTCGACATTGAAATGAGTAACGAATTACCAATGTCAAACATGCATGCTGACAACTGTCAGACCCTGCTTTCGACAAAACAGTACCCTACCTCCCTCGAAAAACAAACTCATCGTTCTTAATGCAGTAATATCTCAGGTAATACGAAGTGAAGTCTAAAAAACGATTCCGTGTCCCCTGTGCGAAACGAACAAAAATATACTACAAAACTCGAAACTGAAAAGAGGCATTGTTTTTTCCTTAAGTAAAATGAACAAATCTGGAATATGTCTACATCTCTGTGTACAATAATATAGTTGCACGACATACATTATACAAATAGCTATACATATAATTTTACGTGTACATATACATATACATATGCATATACATATACATATACATATACATATACATATACATATGCATGTACATGTACGTATACATAAACATATAGATATACATATACATATCCATATACATATACATATGCATATGAATATACATATACATATACATATACATATACATATACATATACATATACATATAC
>SZWC01002666.1:11877-31614 GCA_023375785.1 Penium margaritaceum
GTCCGTCCGTCCGTCCGTCCGTCCGCCCGCCCGCCCGCCCGCCTGTCTGTCTGTCTGTCTGTCTGTCTGTCTGTCTGTCTGTCTGTCTGTGTGTCTCTCTATCTGTCACTCTTTCTATCTCATTTTCCGTCCCTCTGTCTGTCTGTCCTGCAGGCCGCCGGGTGCTTAGTGATAGAGGGGCAGGCAGACATGCTGTCGACGCTGCCGCAACCTCTTCTGGAGGCGGTCGTGCAGAGGCTGAGCCTACGAGATGTGTGGAAGCTGTGGCAGACGAGCCGAACGATGCAGACGGCGGTGCGGCAGTGTGAGTGGGATGGGTTGGTGCAGCTGGGGAGCAGGAGCTGGGACGAAGAGGACTACGAGACGTTCCGCGACGGGCTGCTCGGCGTGCGCATGTTTGCACCCGGCAACGTGCGCCGCATGCGCCTCATCGGAAGCCCCTCGCCTGGCCAGCGGCCGTACACTCTTCGCCGCAGCCTCTTCGCGCAGCAGGCGGAGCCGCTGTTCATGGCGCACGTGCGGCACGTCGAGTTCCTGCAACTGGATTTCTGTCTGAGCAACCTGGCATGTCTGCGGTCCCGCCCCATCGCACACGTGCCCCGTGCGACGTTTCTCGAGTTGAGCACCTGTTCCTGTCCCAAACACTCTCCATTTCTTTTCAGACCTTCTAACACATCCTCAGACGACTCCTCGTCTCAACCCTCCCCCTCCTCACTGGCTGACTCAACGACGCACCAACTCTTGCCGACACTCTTCTCCTCGCTGCGTGAGCTTGTGTGCTCGCTGAAATGTAGCTCGGCAGCGGAGGTGGCCGTGTTGTCGTCTCTCACCACCCTCACCCGTCTCACCCTGCGTCAAAAGCACGCCCATCACAAAGTCAGTGACAGCGCAGTGAGGGCGGCGGTGCAGCTGCCGGTGCTGAGGGCGCTCGTCTTGCAAGGCGTGTGCGACCTCGACCTGTCCGAGGAGGTCGTGGAGTTGGCAAACCGTCTCGAACGTGTGGAGCTGCACGGGTTCGAGTGGCGTGGGGACGTCCCATGGTGGCTGGCAAGGCTTTCAGCGGCGCGGCAGCTGGACATGAAAGGGAACGCAATGGACCTCGGTGTGGTGGCCCGTTTGCCGCATTTGACCTCTCTAAGGCTGTCCGTTTTCCACCTCAAGGCCGACCCTCGGGCGCGGGAAGGCGCTCCCACCTCGCCCGCGCCGGCTTCAACTTTCCCCAGACTCACTTCACTCAACGTTCGGGCGTGGAGGGGTGGAGTTTTGGACGTCGAGATGTTTCCGGCGCTCAAAGAGCTCCACATGGAAGTCTACTGCAGGCTAGAGCTCAATGGGGCTCTGGCAGGCAGCTCTCTGCTCACGCGGCTGGAAGTGGGTGGCGAACTGACGGAGGCGTGTGCGCTTAACTCTTCGGACGTCCTGGCGCGCTTCCCGAATCTCAGGCTGGTAGAGATCCATGTGCAGGCGTTCTGTCGCCCGTTGGACTTTGGGGCGCTGCGGCGCGTCCAGTCCGTTGTGATAATGGGCAAGGTGAACAAGGAGGAGGAGCTCATGCTGGGGCAGCTTGCTGAGGACGACGGCATGCCGACGGCGATCAGGAGCCTCACCTACGAGTCCTCCAACCCCGTTGTGTTGCCACATCGCACCGTCGCCGTCACAAGGCCTACACCCCCTCGGGACTACACTCTCGCCGCCGCCGGCTTCGTACGGCTCGGAATGCTATCTCTTATAACGAGCGGGGAGAGGCTGCGCATCCCCGTCGCGCTCCCACGCCTGAAGGTCCTGGAGCTGACGCATGCTGTCGCAGTGGAGGAGGAGTGGGGCCACATGCTCCCCGCCTTGGAGCGGCTTGTCCTCGTGGACGCATGGTGTCAGGAGCTCCCTAGCGTGGAGAGGGGCCCGTGGCCACGGCTGACTGTGTTGGAGGTGAAGGGCGCGCATCGTCTGGCAACCATATCCTGCACATGGTTCACGCTGCCCTCGTTGCGACGCTTTTCGATCGCCGACTGCCCTGATCTGGAGCGGCTTCCCGCCATACCAGAGTTGGCGGAGGGAGAGAGGGCACCGTTGCAGGAGCTGGAGCTGACCGACTGCGTGTGGCTGAGAGGTCTCCCAGAGTCGCTTGTCCACCTGCCCAGACTCTCCCGCGTTGTGATGAGAGGACACCGGATGTGCCAGTTTCTGGTGCCTGCATGTCTCGCCAGTGGTGGCATTACGATGGTGCGGCTGCCCGAGAGTGTCGACGATGAGAGTTGAGTCCCGGCAGTCTGAGTGAGAGTGGTGGCCAGGGCGTTGTGGCTATGGGGTGATTTTGACCAGGGGTAAAAAAATCCCCGATTAGTGCAATCTAACGACGGAGAAATTTGCTCAGCAAATTTATCAAAAGCTACGATCAAATTTCATTCTACAATTTGTCAATGTCTTAAATCATGTTCCCAGATCCCTCATAACTGATCGCATAATTTGCTTGAAGTTTTGGAGGAGGTAACCACGTGTAGGGGATCACACACATTGAAACAGAAGAGTTTGTTTTACCGCAAGATCTATGGCCATCTGAGCATGCACGTATGACTTGTGGGAAAATGACTGTGTGGGAAAAGAATATCTGCATTTTGTAGAGAAATGTGCTCCAGTTTGTGCAGGTAGAGGGAGGAGACCGCGCAGGTAACCACAGGAACATGTCTACTAGGATGAAAACACCATAGCTCATAAAAAGACGGCGTTTGATTCAACGAGGGAGTGGCCATACATCCGCAGAATTCTCAATATCTATCGGCACATCCACGTTTCGCGCGTCAACCACACAATATACCAAGTTGGGATTTTGTTCGCTCTTTATTAATGCTATCTTCGGCGAGCATGAAAAGAAACCACTATAACCAAATGAACGTGCTATGTCAACGCCGTATGCTATCCAGCGATAGCATGCTGGCGTCGTTAGACATGAAGTAGGCAAGGAAACTAGGCAACAGGTTGGGGCAGCTGCGTTGTTGATGCAGCGTGCGGGCTTCCCCGCTCGTTGCTTAAGTCAGCTGCCCCCTCAGCCTGCTGCTCTAGAGTCTAAGTCTGGAAGCTCTGGGTTTGTTACTCAGAAGTGCGCGCGCCAGTGTTAGCACCAGAAAGCAGCTGGAAACTGATAGTAACTGATTAGCAATCAAGAATGAACAGCAATGGGGGACACCTCCAAGTTCTAGCCCCCCCCCCCCCCCCCCCCCCCCCCCCCCCCCNTCTGTAGAGCTTGTTACTCAGTTCATCAGCCAATCAGAAAATAGCTAATTTCAGGCTGGCAGGTTTTCTCGGTGAGGCCTGCCAGACAACCGACAGCCCAAAACCCGGACGTCGTCCGTTTTGCCTGAAAACTGGACCATACCATAACACCGACGCTGCGAACGCAGCCGTGCGGTCAGAATCCACTAGAAAAATAGTAGCAAGGAGTTATGGCAGCCTGAACCCAGGCAGTGTCCACGATGGTTTATGCTGCCAAACAGGGCCATGCAACATGCAACAGGGACCCTAGGCAGCGCATGACGACGCAGGCACGACAGTACGCGCTAGACGCATGCAGAGAGCGACTGCGGTGGCAGTGACTGCCGGCAGCGCGACCGCTGAGGAGGCCTGCCGATGGAGCTGAACACGTCGCCGGAGAGAGGGGGCTCCAGCAAACTGCGAGACGACCTCAGCGTGCGTCGGCTCCACCGGACGACACTCCATCAGCGTCGAGTCTCGCCGTCAGTCATCTGCACGCCGATGTACACAAGCCGGGATGACACAACAGAGCACAGTGAGCGCAAAAGCCAACACTCCCCCATGACTCACAGGCGTAGTGCAAATGGACGGGCAGAGACACGGTCAACACACAGACTCCCCCAGGACACACAAAAGTGCAGGCAGAGGCAAAGAAAGCAAGTCACGGACGCACGCCGACTGAACTCACAGCCTTCTTAAACGAGTCCCGCTTCAGTGCCTTGGTCAAGAAGTCAGCCAGCTGCCGTGTTGTCTGAACCCACACAATGCTGATGCTGCCGCCGTGCAACAACGAACGCACATAGTGATACTCAACATTAATGTGCTTTGTGCGAGTGTGATGCACACCGTCATTGTCTCCAATGGCCATGGCACTCTCACTGTCACAATGCAAGGTGATGGATGCGACAGACTGACGCAACTCGGACAACAGACGACGCAACCACATGCTCTCACACGCGCCTGAGCCAAGGGCCACGTACTCAGCCTCAGCAGTGCTGCGTGCAATGCACCCCTGCTTGCCACTGCACCACGACACAGCTGTGCCACCGATCAGGAAGATCCAGCCTGTGCGACTCTTACCGTCTGGACTGCCCATCCAGTCGCTGTCGGTGTAGCCCACTGCGACGACGGACGGCTGGCGGCGGAACATGAGACCTCGCCGAGGGGTCGAGACGACATAGCATAGCACTGGGATCGCGGCCTTGTAGTGGAGGTGACGCGCATCCTGAGAGAACTGGGCCAGGAGGTTGACGGCGAACGCGATGTCTGGACGCGTCGTCGTCGCCAGGAACATCAGTGACCCGATGATCTGCAGATACGTGGTCACATCAACTGGCTCCCCCACAACAGCTGGGTCAGGACTCTTGAGCTTCACCTGGCCGTCGGGCGACATGGGTGAGGATTCGCTGGACACGAGGGAGAGGTCCTCGGCGAAGCGAGCTGACAGGGTATGCACATAGGCAGCCTGGTGGACGTGTAAGATGCCCTGAGAGGGATCACGCTCGAGCTCCATGCCCAAGAAGACTTGGGCAGACCCGAGATCCTTCATCTGGTAGGCGGCGTGCAGCAAGTCCTTGATACGCTGGATGGCGGCCGTGTCTGGCGACGCAATGAGGAGATCGTCAACGTATACCAGAACTGCGGCAAAGGTCTGACCTCGTGGGCTGAAAAAGAGTGCGGGGTCAGCAGAGCTGCGCTGGAGGCCGCCATGGAGAAGTGTGCTGCTGATCTCCTGGTTCCAGCACCGAGGCGTCTGCTTCAGACCATAGAGGGCCTTCCGCAGCCGCCAGACTCTCCCACTACCGTCGTCGAAGCCTGGGGGCTGCACCATGTAGAGCTCCTCACCCTCCAGTGAGCCATGGAGGAACGCGTTGCTCACGTCCATCTCATGCAGCTCCCACCCATGCTGGGCAACCAAGTTGAAGAGCGCTTGGCTACTGGAGAACCGACCAACAGGGGCAAAGATCTGGTCGTAATCGACTCCAGGGACCTGAGCAAACCCCTTTCCTGTGAGGCGGGTCTTGTACTTGTCCAAGGACCCGTCAGGCTTCCACTTGCACCAAAGGACCCACTTGGCGCCAATGGCCTTCCGACCTGGAGGGAGGTCAACGAGGTCGTACACGTGGTGCTGTCGGATAGCAGCAAGCTCCTCGGCGCAGGCGGCATCCCAATGTGCGGCCTGAGAAGAGGCTCGAGCCTCGCGTAGGGTGGCTGGGTCTTTCGGGCGTGCTGTGGACCGGACGGAGAGGGCGTGTGCATCACGAGCTCCAGGTGGGATGCGGGCGAGTGTAGCCATGACAGCATGCCGATGCTCGTGATCAAGCATGGCATAGCCCAGTGCAGAGCCCGGGTGAAGGTCGGAGATGATGGCCGAGGTGGTCAGGCCGAGAGCCTTCGTGCCAGGGTCCCCACTCACAAGCGAGGGAGTGGAGCAGACATGTGGAGCCACAAGGGGGTCGAGGCGCCACAGGACGCGGTGCGACGGTTTGCACTGGCGGTCGAGGTCGGAGGCTGCCGCCTGGGCCACGTGTGTAGCGCAACCAGGCAAGAGATGTCGCTGGGTCTGACGGGCCGACGGAGGCGGACGGGACGCCTGGCGCGGAGGAGCCAGCGGACGCGACAGTGGCTGCTGGCCCGGAGGGGCCAGCGGACGCGACCAGCGCTGCTGGCTCGGAGGGGCCAACGAACGTGACTGGGGCTACTGGTCCGGAGGGGCCAGCGGACGTGACTTGGGCTGCTGGCCCGACGGGGCCAGCGGACGCGACCGGCGCTGCTGGCCCGGAGGGGCCAGCGGACGCAACCGGTGCTGCTGGCCCGGAGGGGCCAGCGGATGCGGTCGACGCTGCTGGCCCGGAGGGGCCAGCGGACGTGACTGGGGCTGCTGGCCTGGAGGGGCCAGCGGACGTGACTGGGGCTGCTGGTCCGGAGGGGTCAGCGGACGTGACTAGGGCTGCTGGCCCGGAGGGGCCAGTGGACGCGACCGGGGCTGTTGGCCCGGAGGGGCCAGCGGACGCGACTGGGGAGTTGGCCCGGAGGGGCCAGCGGACGCGACTGGCGGTGTTGGCCCGGAGGGGCCAGCGGACGCGGTCGGCGCTGCTGGCCCGGAGGGGCCAGCGGACGCGACTGGGGCTGCTGGCTCAGAGGATGCCACAGGGGCTACCGGCTCAGAGGGACGGAGTGCTGTGTCACCCATAAACGACAGGACGGAGGACGGACTCACCACTCCCCCACGCGACAGGAGGGACACGGACGAGCCGGAGAGGATAAGGTCGCGGGTAAATAGGTCCTCGAATAAGAGGGCTTCGCGGGACTCGACGATGCAGTGCCGGGACGGGTCCCAGAACCGCCAGGCCTTAGAATGACGAGACACACCGAGGAAGGTGCAGGGGCGGCCGCGCGGGGCGAGCTTGCCCCCCTGCTGTGGGGCGGGCAGCCATACAATGGCGACGCAACCCCAGACGCGAGCGGGGCGAAGGTCCGCGCGCCGACCGCACCAGTGCTGGTAGGGTGTGGACTGGCGGGGAAGAGGACCGTGGGGAATCCGGTTCCATACCCAGGTCATGTAGGCCATGGCCTCACAATAGAAGCCATCGGACAGACCGGAGTTAATGCGCATGGTGCGGACGGCGTCGGCCATGGTGCGGTTCCAGCGCTCGGAGACGCCGTTCTGGGCGGGTGTGTAGGGCGCAGACGTCTCATGGTGGATGCCGCGGGAGGCGAGAAAGGCCGTGGCCTCGCCCATGTACTCACCGCCGCGATCAGAGTGAAAGCGGCGAAGAGGGCGGCCACACTTGCGTTTGGCAAGGACGAGCCAGTCTTGAATGGCCCGAGCGACATCGCTCTTTTGCCGGAGGCAGAAGACCGAGCGGTAGCTGGAATAGTCATCTGTGAGGGTGAGGACATAGCGGCCGTGTTCCCCGACGGACGCGGNCACCAGTGCTGGTAGGGTGTGGACTGGCGGGGAAGAGGACCGTGGGGAATCCGGTTCCATACCCAGGTCATGTAGGCCATGGCCTCACAATAGAAGCCATCGGACAGACCGGAGTTAATGCGCATGGTGCGGACGGCGTCGGCCATGGTGCGGTTCCAGCGCTCGGAGACGCCGTTCTGGGCGGGTGTGTAGGGCGCAGACGTCTCATGGTGGATGCCGCGGGAGGCGAGAAAGGCCGTGGCCTCGCCCATGTACTCACCGCCGCGATCAGAGTGAAAGCGGCGAAGAGGGCGGCCACACTTGCGTTTGGCAAGGACGAGCCAGTCTTGAATGGCCCGAGCGACATCGCTCTTCTGCCAGAGGCAGAAGACCCAGCGGTAGCGGGAATAGTCGTCCGTGAGGGTGAGGACATAGCGGCCGTGTTCCCTGACGGGCGCGGTGGGGAGATGGCCCATGACGTCCGAGTGGACCAGGTCGAGTGGGGCGGACGCACGGGAGGAAGACAAGGGGTACGTGGATCGATGCATCTTCTCCTAGGCGCAATCAATGCACTCAGTGGGGCACGGGAGAGGGAAGATCTCTGGGTCAAGGCCCTTGGCGAGCTGGGTGCGGAGCATGCTGTATATGGCGGCGGAATGGATGTGACAAAGGCGGCGGTACAAGAGGCAGGTGTGCTGAGGAGAAAGCGTACTGGTCACGAAAACATGGCTTGTGGCGGCCGACGAGGCAGAGACGGGAGAGGAAGAGAAGAGGCGAGGGACATGCCACAGGTTGCCACGGGCGGTGGCATGCTGGATGAAAAGACCAGACGGACGCAACGACACGGTGCCAACACCACGCGAGTGCACAATGTCCATGCTCATGTGGTCAAGTGCAGTCACGGAAAGGAGGCTGAGCTCGAGACCCGGGACGAAGAGAACATCAGTCAGAAAGACGTCACCGGCAAAACCACGGAAACGAACCACACCAACACCACGGAGCGGTAACACCTGTTCGGAGCCCGTTCGGACACCGGAGACATCGCCGACAGGGCCAAGCATACTGAAGGCCTCGCGAGAGGCCGTCATGTGATGCGTGGCCCCGGAGTCGATGATCCAGGTCTCAACAGGGTCCTGGAAAGGGGTAGCGAGATCGCTGACGGTCACATGACAGTAAGCAAGGGACGCGGACGCGGTGGAAGGGGGCGCAAAACGAGACTGCCAATCGTCAAGCCACGCAATGTCGTCAAGGAGTGGGGTGGAGGAGACCACAGGAGACGACAAGACAGGTGAAGAGACGGGACAGGACCGCAGCTCAGACTCAGGCCTACAGGGCTGTGCAGGAGGGCAAGAAGTGACGCAACTCGCACTTCCCTGGGGAGGAGGGCGAGGCAGGCCAAGCTGGAGCCCGATGTACTGCTCCAGCTGACGCTCACGGGAGGATAGCCCGGGAGTGAAGGCCGAGTACGGAGTCACAGCGCCGGAGCCCGGGTAGTAAGAGGACTGAGCTCGCGAAGGAAACAGAAGCGCCGATGGCTGGGAGTAGTATTGCTGCTCTGGGGGCGTCTGCAGGACAGGCATAACTGTCGGAGCGGCCGAGCTGCTGGACGAGGTCGGAGTGTCAGCAGTAGCGACGGCGGCAGAGGCGAGACGGTGCTCCCGCTGGCGTCGCAGGGTGGCGATGACGCGGGCCTTGTCCGTCGGCAGAGGGCATGTGTACCACCCGTGTCCAGGCCGACCGCAGTTGTGGTAGACCGCACCACCACCGCTAGATCCGGTCGACGATTGCTGCTGTTGCTGTTGCGACGGACCCTTGCCCTTTTTGTTCTTGCGCTTCTTCTTCGGTTTTGACGTCGATGAGGTAGCTGCGGCGGGGGAGGCGACGGCCACGGAGGCAACGGTAGGTGAAGCGACGGGGAGGGAGGCACCAGCAACATGGAGGAAGAGCTCGTACGCCCAGGGTATGAGGGTACCCTGGGCCGCCATTGTGGAGAGGACGTCATGGGGGTAGTGCATGAAGACGTCCGCGTACGCACTGGTGGCGCCGCGCTTGATGGTGAGAAGCGCGGACAGAGGGGGCGGAGTGGATGTGCCGAGACGTCGAAGGATGTCCTCTGCCCGCTGCCAGTAGGCAGTGACCGTCTCGGTCTCCTCCATGTGTAGGGAGTTGTACTCCCGGAGCAGGCGACTGATCTCAGCGTCGTTGGACAGGCGATGGGGCCAGGTGAGGACATGCCAGGCAGCGGCAGGGTCTGGAGGGACGTCAGTGGTGAAGTCACCGAGGAAAGGCTCGAGGGTCAGGCGGGACGCCGGAGGAGCGACTGGGACTAAGGCACGAATGGCGCGACCAGCGTCATACAGCTGGTCGGCCTGGGTGGAGTCATAAGGGAGGGTGTAGTACATCCAGAGACCCTCACCATCGGCCCAGTTCCGGAAGCTGAGTTCACAGGTCCGGAACTGCTCGCCGGCCTGAAGCGGCAGCGGCGGCGTCTCAAAGTCCTTCTGCCTGCGGCCGGCACCCAGAGTGGGGCCAAGGACGGAGGTCACTGTCTGCCGCTGGTGCTGAGTCTACTGCTGTGCCAGGTAACATGTGGCAGCTGACACAGCCGGGCTGGCGTGTCGTGGAGGGACAAATGACGGCAGCACACTGGTGGCAGGCTGGGAGGCTGGTGGTTGTAGCACGGCAAGCTGCAGCGTCAAGGCGGCAAGCTGGTGCTGAAGAGCCATGATGGGATCAGGGTCGTCGCCGATGACACCAGTGGGTTGTTGGGGCTCCAGCGGCTGCTGCTGCTGCTGCTACTGCTGGTGTCGGTGCTGCTGCTGTTGCTGCTGTAGTGGTAGCCGCTGCTGTTGCTGTTGCTGTTGTTGTTGCTGCTGCTGCTACAACGGTTGCTGCTGCTGCTGCTGCTGCCGCTGTTGTTGCTACTGCTGCTACTGGTGTAGCGGCTGCTGGTGCTGCTGCTGCAGCCGTTGCTGCTGCTGCTGCAGCCGTTGCTGCTGCTGCGGCGACTGGTGCGGATGTTATAGCTGCTGCCACTGCTGCGGCTGTCGCTAGTGCTGCTGCTGCTGCTGCTGTTGCTGCTGCTGCTGCTCCTACTACTGCTGCTGTTGCCGCTGGTGCAGCTCTTGCTACTGCAGGCGCCGCAAGAAAGGGGATGTAGGGGTCCCCCCCGTAGAGGAGGACCCCTCCGCCTCGTGAGAGTCAGCCATGGTGTGTCCAAAGCCTTGTTTTTTTTTTGTGTCCTCTGTTGTTGGGTGTGTTCTGCTGATGTCAAGAGTGACGTCTGCCAAGGATGGCAGACGTGTGCAGAGTCCCCTAGTGTCCTCCTAGTTTCCCCCTTTTTTTGTTTTTTTTTGTGTCCTCTGTTGTTGGGTGTGTTCTGCTGATGTCAAGAGTGACGTCTGCCAAGGATGGCAGACGTGTGCAGAGTCCCCTAGTGTCCTCCTAGTTTCCCCCTTTTTTTGTTTTTTTTTGTGTATGTGGTTGATGACGTCAGCAGTGACGTTAGCGGACAGCTGCTGACATCAGTAGTGGTTTCTGCAGCCGCTGTTGTTGATGCTGCTACTGCTACTTCCACTGCTGTTGCAGCCGCTGCTGCAACAGCTGCTGCTGCTGCTACTGCTACTGCTGTGCTCCTGCTGCTGCTGCTGCTGCAGTTTCTGCTGCTGCTGCTGTGGGTGCTGTAGCTGCTGCTGCTGCTGTAGCTGCTGCTGCTGTTGCTGCCGCTGTAGCAGCTGCTGCTGCTACTACTACTACTGCTACTGCTGTTGTTGCTGCTACAGCGGCTACTGCTACTGCTCCTCCTGAACAGCGGGACAGATCGGGGGGAGGGGTGGTCTTCGTTTTTTTTTGTTTTTTTTTTTTTTTTCGGTTTTGCTTGCTCGCTGCGAGCTCCTCGCAGTGAGCAGCTTGCTCCCCGCTGCTCGCTGCGAGCATCTGGCTGCTCGCAGCGAGCAGCTGGCTGCTCGCTGCTCGCTGCCAGCAGCTGGCAACTCGCAGCTACAGCAGCTGCTGCTGTGGGCTGTTGCAGCTGCAGCTGCTGTGAGCTGCTGCAGCCGGCTGCTGCTGGTGACGCCTACTGCTGCTGCTGCTGGCTGCTATGAACAACTGCTGCTGCAGGCTACTGCTTGCTGTAGCTCCTGGTGTTGCCGGATGCTGCAGCTGCGGGCTGCTGCTGCTGCGAGTTGCTGCTGCTGCCAACCGGTGCTAGCTGCTGCTGCTGCTGGCCGCTGCTGCCCCTGCTCGCTGCTGCGGCAAGCTGCTGCTGCTGCTACTGCTGGCTGCTACTTTCAGTCACACGTGAGGACGTTGCTGCCGTGCGCCGTCGTCCAGCGTGGGGTTCAGTGCTGCCCGAAAAATTTGGCAGCATTTCCCCTGGCCCAGTGCCGGTGGGAAAAGTTTTGACGCCGCCACCAGCCGAGTCAATGCCGGTGGAAAAAATCGGGCAGCATTTCCCCTGCACTGGCGCGTATGGAAGTCCGCCAGCGTTGTCTGGCACCTGTACGTCAGTTTGCTGCTGCTGCTGCTATGCTGGGGCTCTGATACCGAAAAGGAAACTAGGCAGCAGGTTGGGGCAGCTGCGTTGTTGATGCAGCGTGCGGGCTTCCACGCTCGTTGCTTTAGTCAGCTGCCCCCTCAGTTTGCTGCTCTAGAGTCTAAGTCTGGAGGCTCTGGGTTTGTTACTCAGAGTTGCGCGCGCCAGTGTGAGCACCAGAAAGCAGCTGGAAACTGATAGTAACTGATTAGCAATCAAGAATGAACAGCAATGGGGGACCCCTCCAAGTTCTAGCCCCTCCCCCCCCCCCTCCCAGCTCTGTAGAGCTTGTTACTCAGTTCATCAGCCAATCAGAAAATAGCTAATTTCAGGCTGGCAGGTTTTCTCGGTGAGGCCTGCCAGACGGCCGACAGCCCAAAACCCGGGCGTCGTCCGTTTTGCCTGAAAACTGAACCATACCATAATACCGACGCTGCAAATGCAGCCGTGCGGTCAGAATCTGCTAGAAAAAAAGTAGCAAGGAGTTATGGCAGCCTGAACCCAGGCAGTGCCCACGATGGTTTATGCTGCCAAACAGGGCCATGCAACATGCAACAGGGACCCTAGGCAGCGCATGACGACGCAGGCACGACAGTACGCGCTGGACGCATGCAGACAGGGACTGTGGTGGCAGTGACTGCGGGCAGCGTGACCGCTGAGGAGGCCTGCCGATGGAGCTGAACACGTCACCGGAGAGAGGGGGCACCAACGAACTGCGAGACGACCTCAGCGTGCGTCGGCTCCACCGGAAAACACTCCATCAGCGTCGAGTCTCGCCGTCAGTCATCTGCACGCCGATGTACACAAGCCGGGATGACACAACAGAGCACAATGAGCGCAAAAACCAACAGAACACAAATAAAACAATCCCTCAATATATTGGTTTGTGACTTTTCTCACAAAGATGTGCGAGGGTTTTGAGTGGGGGGTCCGAAACACCCCTTGCGTTGAAAGGGAACCTGCTAGGCCCCGCAGCCGCGGGGCCCAACAAGAGCCCGCTAACAAATAAAACCCTAAAACCCCGACTGTCATTAAGAGTAGGGTTTGAAAGCAGTTTGCATGTACTAATATGGTTTTTTGTGGAAAACAATTCCGAAAAGGGCGTTTCTGCTCCATTACGATTGAGCGATTAGCCTTTTCCTTTTCACCACTCTCAAACCCCCATTCGCGGATGTAGGGTTTTATGTTTGTGCGCGTGGAGCTTGCGCAAACATAGCAAAACCCTAAATTTGCAAATGGGGGTTTGCGAGTAAAAAAAACAATATTCTAATTGCTTGATCGCAATTCTCGCAACGTCGGGGCTGACACATCAACCCCCTCGCTTTGCTTGATTTGCGACATGAGTCGCCGATCAGGCATGGCCATCAAATGGGTATGGCATTTTTTTTATCTTTTTAGATATGGCATGTTTAATGCTCAACTTACAGATATGTGGGGCTTATGTTGACGCTTGTGCGGATATATGTGCTATAATGCCCATAATTCAGTCCATTGGTCGTTTTTTTCTTAAAAGTTGCTTCGTAAAACTTACTCAACGAATTTGTTTTGTCCTTGTTTTTACATTCATAATAGGTACCATCATCATGGCAAAATCATGGAATGTGTGCAGGCTGATACAGATGAATTTCCATTGTGTGCTCGGTTGGAGCCGTAACACAGAATGTCGACGTCGTATTCATTCAGCGCCAATACTTATTATTGTAAACAGGTAATCTTTTTCTTGATATCACTCAAAATAGGTCAATGTTGGTTCCTTTTTCCCATCGGGGAATTTCCAAGTAACCCCTATTTTTGGCTCACCATTGTCAAGGCAGCCTTATTTTTTAAATCATTCTTACTCTGCCCCCAATTTTTTTTTTCACTTCTATATAGCCCCCAATTGTTTATTTCATTTCTATATTGCCCCATAACTTCTTTTCTATCTTGCCCCCATGGGACTACTTCGTGATCTGCAACCGAGTCGTGCCATCGAACACGAACCTCGATCGTGTTGCCTGACATGGTCAGGCTGCCGAATCGAGTTTCCTATTTGATGGCGGTCAACCACATCAGTCACCAGAGAAGTCAAACGTCCAAGCAAGAGGGTCGGTTTCCCTCCTGAAATGCAGTCATCAGCGTCACTTCGGGCGTATGAAAGGACTTCCCGAAGGTGAAAATGGGGACCACACTTGGGGGAGAGAAAGGAGGGGAGGTGCATTTTTGGGAACCGACACAAACGGTGCCAATAAAGTTGCTAATCTTGACCCCCCTTGTGTAACCACTGATACAAATTCTCATGAGTAAACGACTCTCGGGCACGGATTGAAAAGTAAATGTACAAATCTAAATCACATTTCTAAAGGGAGCTAATGAAGGTATGTTGTTCCCATGCAACATGTTTAAAAAGAGAGAGATCCAACATTCTCTTGTTCTTTTCCATGCTTTTCTATTTCATATGTATATGTATATGTATATGTATATGTATATGTATATGTATATGTATATGTATATGTATATGTATATGTATATGTATATGTATATGTATATGTATATGTATATGTATATGTATATGTATAGGTATATGTATATGTATATGCATATGTATATGTATAGGTATATGTATATGTATATGCATATGTATATGTATAGGTATATGTATATGTATATGCATATGTATATGTATAGGTATATGTATATGTATATGCATATGTATATGTATAGGTATATGTATATGTATATGCATATGTATATGTATAGGTATATGTATATGTATATGCATATGTATATGTATAGGTATATGTATATGTATATGCATATGTATATGTATAGGTATATGTATATGTATATGCATATGTATATGTATAGGTATATGTATATGTATATGCATATGTATATGTATAGGTATATGTATATGTATATGCATATGTATATGTATAGGTATATGTATATGTATATGCATATGTATATGTATAGGTATATGTATATGTATATGCATATGTATATGTATAGGTATATGTATATGTATATGCATATGTATATGTATAGGTATATGTATATGTATATGCATATGTATATGTATAGGTATATGTATATGTATATGCATATGTATATGTATAGGTATATGTATATGTATATGCATATGTATATGTATAGGTATATGTATATGTATATGCATATGTATATGTATAGGTATATGTATATGTATATGCATATGTATATGTATAGGTATATGTATATGTATATGCATATGTATATGTATAGGTATATGTATATGTATATGCATATGTATATGTATAGGTATATGTATATGTATATGCATATGTATATGTATAGGTATATGTATATGTATATGCATATGTATATGTATAGGTATATGTATATGTATATGCATATGTATATGTATAGGTATATGTATATGTATATGCATATGTATATGTATAGGTATATGTATATGTATATGCATATGTATATGTATAGGTATATGTATATGTATATGCATATGTATATGTATAGGTATATGTATATGTATATGCATATGTATATGTATAGGTATATGTATATGTATATGCATATGTATATGTATAGGTATATGTATATGTATATGCATATGTATATGTATAGGTATATGTATATGTATATGCATATGTATATGTATAGGTATATGTATATGTATATGCATATGTATATGTATAGGTATATGTATATGTATATGCATATGTATATGTATAGGTATATGTATATGTATATGCATATGTATATGTATAGGTATATGTATATGTATATGCATATGTATATGTATAGGTATATGTATATGTATATGCATATGTATATGTATAGGTATATGTATATGTATATGCATATGTATATGTATAGGTATATGTATATGTATATGCATATGTATATGTATAGGTATATGTATATGTATATGCATATGTATATGTATAGGTATATGTATATGTATATGCATATGTATATGTATAGGTATATGTATATGTATATGCATATGTATATGTATAGGTATATGTATATGTATATGCATATGTATATGTATAGGTATATGTATATGTATATGCATATGTATATGTATAGGTATATGTATATGTATATGCATATGTATATGTATAGGTATATGTATATGTATATGCATATGTATATGTATAGGTATATGTATATGTATATGCATATGTATATGTATAGGTATATGTATATGTATATGCATATGTATATGTATAGGTATATGTATATGTATATGCATATGTATATGTATAGGTATATGTATATGTATATGCATATGTATATGTATAGGTATATGTATATGTATATGCATATGTATATGTATAGGTATATGTATATGTATATGCATATGTATATGTATAGGTATATGTATATGTATATGCATATGTATATGTATAGGTATATGTATATGTATATGCATATGTATATGTATAGGTATATGTATATGTATATGCATATGTATATGTATAGGTATATGTATATGTATATGCATATGTATATGTATAGGTATATGTATATGTATATGCATATGTATATGTATAGGTATATGTATATGTATATGCATATGTATATGTATAGGTATATGTATATGTATATGCATATGTATATGTATAGGTATATGTATATGTATATGCATATGTATATGTATAGGTATATGTATATGTATATGCATATGTATATGTATAGGTATATGTATATGTATATGCATATGTATATGTATAGGTATATGTATATGTATATGCATATGTATATGTATAGGTATATGTATATGTATATGCATATGTATATGTATAGGTATATGTATATGTATATGCATATGTATATGTATAGGTATATGTATATGTATATGCATATGTATATGTATAGGTATATGTATATGTATATGCATATGTATATGTATAGGTATATGTATATGTATATGCATATGTATATGTATAGGTATATGTATATGTATATGCATATGTATATGTATAGGTATATGTATATGTATATGCATATGTATATGTATAGGTATATGTATATGTATATGCATATGTATATGTATAGGTATATGTATATGTATATGCATATGTATATGTATAGGTATATGTATATGTATATGCATATGTATATGTATAGGTATATGTATATGTATATGCATATGTATATGTATAGGTATATGTATATGTATATGCATATGTATATGTATAGGTATATGTATATGTATATGCATATGTATATGTATAGGTATATGTATATGTATATGCATATGTATATGTATAGGTATATGTATATGTATATGCATATGTATATGTATAGGTATATGTATATGTATATGCATATGTATATGTATAGGTATATGTATATGTATATGCATATGTATATGTATAGGTATATGTATATGTATATGCATATGTATATGTATAGGTATATGTATATGTATATGCATATGTATATGTATAGGTATATGTATATGTATATGCATATGTATATGTATAGGTATATGTATATGTATATGCATATGTATATGTATAGGTATATGTATATGTATATGCATATGTATATGTATAGGTATATGTATATGTATATGCATATGTATATGTATAGGTATATGTATATGTATATGCATATGTATATGTATAGGTATATGTATATGTATATGCATATGTATATGTATAGGTATATGTATATGTATATGCATATGTATATGTATAGGTATATGTATATGTATATGCATATGTATATGTATAGGTATATGTATATGTATATGCATATGTATATGTATAGGTATATGTATATGTATATGCATATGTATATGTATAGGTATATGTATATGTATATGCATATGTATATGTATAGGTATATGTATATGTATATGCATATGTATATGTATAGGTATATGTATATGTATATGCATATGTATATGTATAGGTATATGTATATGTATATGCATATGTATATGTATAGGTATATGTATATGTATATGCATATGTATATGTATAGGTATATGTATATGTATATGCATATGTATATGTATAGGTATATGTATATGTATATGCATATGTATATGTATAGGTATATGTATATGTATATGCATATGTATATGTATAGGTATATGTATATGTATATGCATATGTATATGTATAGGTATATGTATATGTATATGCATATGTATATGTATAGGTATATGTATATGTATATGCATATGTATATGTATAGGTATATGTATATGTATATGCATATGTATATGTATAGGTATATGTATATGTATATGCATATGTATATGTATAGGTATATGTATATGTATATGTATATGTGTATGTGTATGTGTATGTGTATGTGTATGTGTATGCGTATGTGTACGTGTATGTGCATGTGGATGCGGATGTGGATTTGGATTTGGATGTGGATGTGGATGTGGATGTGAATGTGGATGTGGATGTGGATGTGGATGTGGATGTGGATGTGGATGTGGATGTGGATGTGCATGTGGATGGGGATGTGGATGGGGATGGGGATGGTGATGTGGATGTGGATGTGGATGCGGATGTGGATATGGATGTGGATGTGGATTGGATGTGGATGTGCATGTGCATGTGCATGTGCGTGTGGATGCGGATGTGGATGCGGATGCGGATGCAGATGCGGATGCGGATGTGGACTCGGTTGCGGATGCGGATGTAAATGCGGATGCCGATGCGGATGCGGATGCGGATGTGGATGTGGATGTGGATGTGGATGTGTACGTGTACGTGTATGTGTATGTGTATATGTATGTGTATGTGTATGTGTATGTGTATGTGTATGTGTATGTGTATGTGTATGTGTATGTGTATGTGTATGTGTATGTGTATGTGTATGTGTATGGGTATGTGTATGTGTATGTGGATGTGTATGTGTATGTGTATGTGTACATGTATGTGTATGTGTATGTGTATGTGTATGTGTCTGTGTATGTGTATGTGTATGTGTATGTGTATGTCTATGTGTATGTGTATGTGTATGTGTATGTGTATCTGTATGTGTATGTGTATGTGTATGTGTATGTGTCTGTGTATGTGTATGTGTATGTGTATGTGTATGTCTATGTGTATGTGTATGTGTATGTGTATGTGTATCTGTATGTGTATGTGTATGTGTATGTGTATGTGTCTGTGTATGTGTATGTGTATGTGTATGTGTATGTCTATGTGTATGTGTATGTGTATGTGTATGTGTATCTGTATGTGTATGTGTATGTGTATGTGTATGTGTCTGTGTATGTGTATGTGTATGTGTATGTGTATGTCTATGTGTATGTGTATGTGTATGTGTATGTGTATCTGTATGTGTATGTGTATGTGTATGTGTATGTGTCTGTGTATGTGTATGTGTATGTGTATGTGTATGTCTATGTGTATGTGTATGTGTATGTGTATGTGTATGTATATGTTTATGTGTATGTGTATGTGTATGTGTATGTGTATGTGTATGTGTATGTGTATGTGTATGTGTATGTGTATGTGTATGTGTATGTGTATGTGTATGTGTATGTGTATGTGTATGTGTATATGCATGTGTGTGTATGTGTATGTGTATGTGTATGTGTGTGTACGTGTATGTGTATGTTTGTGTATGTGTATGTGTATGTGTATGTGTATGTGTATGTGTCTGTGTATGTGTATGTGTATGTGTGTGCATATGTATATGTATGTATATGTGTATGTTTATGTGTATATGTAGAACCACATGTATGTACACATGTACAGGTACATGTATATGTTTATGTATATGTAGATGTGTATTTACATGTACATGTAAATGTAAATATGTCTATATACATTTTACGTTTAATTGTACATGATGTTTTTATGTATGTTTACGTTTAGATGTATATGTATGTGTATGTTTTTGCTTTTGGTTGTGTGTGCATTGAAAAAAAATGTGAATGGATGCAGAGCAGTGTACTGATTGAAAACATGATGGTAGGAATATGAATGTACTCAAGGATGGGATCATTTTGGTTTGTTAACCCTTGCGTCCCAAATTCGTGGCAAGGCATGGTTGTGTGGGAGGTACTACTTCGGTTTGTGGG
>SZWC01002666.1:31806-62302 GCA_023375785.1 Penium margaritaceum
GGGGGGGGCTGGACCGAAAAGCCGCAACTAGTTTTTAACATTGTTTGTATGAACAGGACTGTTCACCATACAAACTGCGAGTGGTTTCAACTTTTTTTTTAATGTTCTTACTATGTCCGAGGATCTGCTTAGCCTCGCTGGATCCTGCCGGGCTCCGTAAATCCGATGGGCTTCGCATGGCCCATTTGCTATTCTGCGTGATGGAGCATCCTAATCCTTGAATTGTGACCTCGCTGGTGCATAACTTTGTGCTCGAGCAACATGGTTTCGTGCAAAGTTCATGTTTGCACTTGCGATGGCTCGTGGAAACCAGAAGAAGAATGAGAGTAACAACGAGGAAATATCTCAGTTGTAAATACTTGTAAAACTCAGCATGTCCAAGAACAGTTTCAACCACCACAATTAGAGATCTTTTGCAAATCCGGTATTAAGGCTGCGTCTCTGATAACGTAGGGTTGGATTGGAAATGACATTTAAAATTGAGGGCTGAATAGAAATGAAATTTTGAATCGGGGGTTGATTAAAAATGAAACATGAAATTGGAGGCTACTTAAAAGTAATCCTACAAATGGGGGCGCTTTGCCGAAACTAGGGTTGACTTACAAAAGGGACAAAAGTCAACCACTGTCTCCCTCAGCATGGTGCAGCTCCACTAGGTCATCCTAGTGTCTGTTGTCAGGTCCCTATACGCACCTTCAGTAACTCCGTGATCTCCTTGTAGTGTGTCAGTTTGATGCTCCTACTGGTGGTACATCTCATTGTGTGTTTGATGGAGCTCGTCAATCGCCAGTGATCGCAACCGTAGACTGATGACGCCCAAGGGAGAGGAGGGATCTATCCCCTTGCATTTGTCATTAACTGGCGTCATTAGTGTGGCTCAGTATAGTTTGGAAATCAAAATGGTCCAAGCAAGAAACTGACTGCATTTATTGAGGATATGAAATTTTGGCAAAAGACTTTATGTCTCAGCCAAAAATATGACCAAGTGTAGGTAATGATGTCATCACCCACAACGATGACATCAGCAAGAAGGCTGTCCAAGCCAAGCAAAACCAGGAGACATGATACAGGAGAGGATGCTGAACACAAAGACGGTGGTTCTGTTAAAGAAACATAGAAAAAAAGTAGAAAAAGACATTGTTTTGTCACAGCCCAAAATCCAAAGAAAAGTCTACATCTGAAAGCGTGTTTTTGCTTCTTGTATCCTACAAGGCACAAAACAAAGCACGATAGGATGCGATGGATGTATTATGACCAGGGCTTTCCAACAAGCCCTTTCATGCCTGAAACGGTGGTCATTTGGGATCGCCATACCCTCACACGTCCGGAGGGGTGGTAGGTGCGACCTGAGTGAAACTTCCAAGAAGCTTCACGTACCACATAGGGACATCACATGCTCCAATTGCTGCTGTGGGATTGATGACCCTCTGCTACATTCATAGTGGTGGCGTGGTAATGCGATTATAGCCTTCTTCACAAGGGCGTCTCTATTATTGTAATCTCGGGTGTTGGATCATCGTGGATTGGTGGGTCCTCCCAGGATCATACCTGTAGCAATGACACTCACAACTTTTGCCACTGTTGCATCTCTACTGTGTAGCTCAGCAAGGGATGCCTTTCTGATCTGATACCATGAGGATATGTTATGAATCTTTCTAGCCTTTTTGTTAACATGGCGAAACTATCTAGTCGGCGAGTGCACTAGTAAGCAAGCAGGTGGAAGAAACAACAAGGATTAGGCTAGGGAGACTCGCAAAGTCTCCTAAGCTCCAATTGCTAAGTAATGCAAAGAGAGGATGACAACTGACAAGTACACAACATAAATACCTGCCGCAATGCATGGCTGTCCATGCACGCGGTAGTGTCAGTTTCTCCTAAAACGACCTTATTGTGCTGTGGTTTGCAAATCCACCTTATCGTGCTGTATGTGGCAGTTTTTTTATACCACTGTATGTGCCGGTGCATGGTGGCTTTGCATGTATTTGATGTCTAATAATCAAAATGTTCTAAAAAAAGAATGAAAAAAGAGAAAAGAAAAAAAAAACTCAAACCACTGTTTTGGCCGTATTTCTACATACAGGCATTCAAGTGCAACACCGTCTCAACCTAGACATACGGAATCTCAAGCCGGATGCTGCCACTGGTCACAAACACAAGTCTGGCATCAATCGGTGGATGCACAATGAAAAACATGGGAATTGGGCTCAGTGGCGAGGCCACGGAGAAAGCTCTAGGGCCTACAAAAGAAACTGGAGAGCACTCCAACAAGCCCTTGGGACTCCATGGAAAATGTCTAGCAGCTGCTGGTACGCAGAGCCACTTCTTGCCGGTGCTCCGGCTCCAGCTGAGCCCGCATCAAGGATTTACACAAGCATGGATACGGCCGAGCGGTCACAATAAACCGTACATGCAGATGGGGATGGCTCACACCACAACAGCGAGAACACGTTTCCTATGGTGAGAACGTAGTCTGCCACAAGGTGGATGCTTTCTAGCTGCTCATTTCATCGTGGAGCTCGTTGCCCATTGTGGTCTAGAATGCAAGATTTTGTCTCATGTGAGGGAGACCGAGACAAGATCCAGACTAGGAAAACACAAACCGATACAAGACCGAGATTTTCTCCTTCTTTGAACCCGAGACGAAAAACTTGTATGGGAACATAAAAAACAATTTTGAGGTCAAGAAATCTTGTCTTGATCACGATTCAACAGATCTACTTTCAGTTGGCACGCCCTCATGTGTGCATGAGAATTTTCACAATAACCAGGTCTTGTGGCGTGCCTAGCTCATGTCCTTGGTGGCTTTGTGTGTGTTCAATTTATAAGGAGAATTCTTGCTTATGTGCATGGCGAGAAAATTCCTAGAAGCCTCCTTGCTCTGTTGTCACTGATATGGCAACACAGTCTGTCTTCTGACGCACTAACATGCAATGCAGGTGCGAGAATAACAAGGGTTTGGCTAGGAAAGACACGCAGCCTCTCAAAATCTTTCATAACTTGAATGTGCAAAGTTGCATCCAAACGCAACACTGTCCAAACTTCAACATGCAGAATCTTGCGCAACATGCTACAACCGGTCACAAGCACAGGCTAGGCATTGATTGGTGGACACAAATCAAAGAAAGAAATTCTAGCCAAAGGCCTGTCCACCGAGAAAATCCTGGCTGTAGGAAAACTGGCCAAAGGTCACAGCAAGCATCCTGGACATCGTGGACATTGCGAGTGGATGGTCCATCACATGAAGACGCGCTGCTGCTAGCTGGCTCCACATCATGGATCTGTGCGAGAATGGACACGGCCGAGTGGTCATAGGAAACTATACAAACAAACCAGGATGGCTCATATCGCAACACTCTCCCATGACTTGTTGGTACGCATGTCCATATGCGTATAGGACAGAAACGAGTGTGCAACAAGATGCTCAGCATTCCATACGCACACACACCCTGCTCTCACCCACCATCAGGCAATGGACAAAGCCCGAAGAAACAAATGGCGACCATGAGCTTCCCGCTCGCTAGTATCTTAGTGAGGAAGTCAACCTACTACATGTATGTCCCAATGGAGATGATGGAGATCACCTGTCGCTCCACCAAATCACACACAAGGTGATGTTCAACAGCATCATTTTTTCACTGCGTGCATGAAACACAATGGCAGGGACATTCTCGTTTCAGACCGCAGGTGATACAAGGTACACACTGACACAACTCATGGAACAAGTACGACAGCCACGCCTCATAAGTAGCCCCAGCCCCAAGGCCGATTTACTCTATCTCTGACGAGCTACGTGCAATGTATCAATGCTTGCCTCTGCACCATGACAAAGTTGTGCCACTTAGTAAGAATTAATAGCATGTCTAGGTATGCTCATGAGGGCTCCCAGCCCAGTCATAATCCGTGTAGCCGTCGACTACCACCAAACATTGTCAAAGAAATCAGAGCACAAGATACTGGTGTCAAGAATACATACTACACCACTCACGCATTTGTATGAAGGGCTCTCATCCAAGGACACTATGAGAACTGTTCAAAGAGGTTGACTACAGAGGCAATGCCTAGCCGAGTGGTCGTGGCCGAGTAAATCAAAAAGCCCATTAGTCGCAGGTACAGGGTCATGTCCACACTCACCCCAAGTTATGGTGGATCATCCACTTTCAAGGCATCTTGCACATCCGGTGTGATGGTGTTGGAGGCTCCGGGCAGTACACCTAGGAGGATTTTCTCTCCCTCAAAACGTGCATAGCATGCCTCATGTAGTATGAGTTTCCATTGTTTGTGGTCAGGCACGATCTCCATCCCCAGGAACAAACCTGCACGACCAAGGTCCTTCATCCTGTCAAAGGCCTAAAGGATTGTCTGTTACCTATTGAGCTAACCACCTCTACCAGAGAAGCAACAAAACCAAAAAGCTCACAAAGGCTTTTACACCTTCTTCCTTTGCAGGCATGTGTCATGCACCCCAAACTTAATCAGGCATAAACCTCACATTTACTAATGCAAAACCTTAGCAATACATCTCAAGAAGTGCTCAAGAGTCAAGACACAAGAGAGAATCAAGAAAGGGTTAATTAATCTGTATGCAAGGCAATTCATTTCACAGTTGTCTGTCCAATCATAAAGTACAAAAGCACACCTCTGAGAAGTAGCCTGACCCAGCGACATCACCAATGGACTTGTGCTGTGGGCTTGACACAAGCATCCTAGTGCCAAGGTGACAGACCAACCATGTTGCTTCAAAGAAGCTACGGACTTCCTTTCTTGGAAGCTTCCATATTAACCAAGATGTGCATGGGACCAGGATCAAACTCATGAACTCTCACTTGGCCAAGTAAATAAAATGGCCAAGTTAACCGTTCACACACATGATTTACTCACAAGCCATACCTCACATGAGACAGAGCACAGTTGATTTGCCCTACAATGGATCCAGGGGTCATACCCACAAGGGACAGAGCATTCCTGATCCGTCCTATAACACTGAACACGAGGCAAACATAGGCCTTGAACCGGCACTCTGAAATTTATTTTTATTACACGACTGGTGGGCTGGACGCGGCTTGGAAAATTTATGTGCAAGGCGTCCGCAGCATTTGCGATTGTGCCTTTTGTTGCTTTGGCAATTAATGCTATAATCAATAGACTCCCACCAATTGCTCCTGATTTTAGGCTTCAGTTGGCCAACTTGGCAAATTTATGTGGTGTCTCCCACATCAAAGGAGAATAAAGAAGTAGTGGGAAAACATAGAATCACTCAAAATGCCCGTCAATTCCGATTATACACTGAATTTTCTAATGAAAATTGAAATAGATTTCTATGAATCTACTTTAACGTTGACGGCAATTGGTGCTTACAAAATTTTATTCGGGCGTGTGGTAATTTTTCTTTGACACTCTTGCAGCTCATAGCGTCATGTGGAAGGGTGCATGGACATGAAAGGTGTGCAAGGGGCGCATTGAAGTCTTTCCGCAAAATCAGGAATTCTTTCCAAAAATTTTGGAAGCGAAAAACTGAAAAAACCATGGGGTCGCCAGTTAAGTCCCACTGATTTGAACCCCTACGCTGTTGGCAGAAGAATCAGTAAAGAAGCAGCATTTGAGAGGGAAATGGCACAAATTGTACAATCAAAATCAGAATCACTGCCTCGGTTGTCAATCATATTCAACAAATATGTGAATATTTGTGGAATGGCAGCATTGGCTCATCGTGGCACGACTTGCCTACACGGCATGTTTAACAAACATGTGAATACACGTCCCAAGATATAGACATAGACGCAAGATGTAGCAAGACGTGCATGTCGTATCACGTCTTGTCACAATGCAAGACGTGGCAAGAAGTGGTAAGACGTGCAGAGGTAGAGATCCTACAGATCCTCTGTAGGATCTCTGTACCGATGGGTCCTCCAATGTAGGACTGGCGCTGGGGACAAAGCGTTTCTAAAAAAATTCAACGTTTCTTGTTCACTGTTCCCCCAAATGATACCTGTGCAAGTCCACTCGGTGGTTTTGCACGTGAAATCGGAGAGAGGCTCTCGGGCATGATCCTTTACAAATTGATGGTAGTGGCTACAAAATCCCCAAAAAAACTGAACAACTTAAACGTAGATTGTCTTTGGCCAATCAGTGACCGCCTCCATGCATGTGATCATGTTATCCCCATAACACTTGCAGTTTCATGTGCTCATGCAGATTCCACTGTTGTTGTCGTCGTGCCTTTCCCCTCTGTTGATCTTGTGCATGTACCTACAGCACCCTCTCGTGACCCTAGCTCTGCGCCTGTCTGTGAGCCTTCGACCATTGCATCTATATCCTTGCTTCCAGCTCCCCAGTCCAAGGTGACCACCTCATTTTCTGGTGATCCCGGTGGTAGTCTCTGACCTTTCTTATAGGGCTCAACAACCGACTGCCGCGGAGTTCAGATGATCCACCCATAGTGTCAAGAATGGTGATCCTGGCATGAATATCCTATGCCTTAGTTTCCATGCCAAATACACGAGGTACACCTAGTGTGCCTATTCAGCAAGGAGCATGTCTAACATTAATGGTGTCAAATGTGATGCCACAATTGTCTTGTTGTGTTTTGGCCCACGCCGCACGCATGTTACCTGGCTATTGGGAGCTATCCCTCGACAGTGCATGATCTGGACATGCTGAAGAAGGTGTCTTAGCAGATGACATGGCACTTCAGTGCATGGCATGATGAGTCACATGCTCGTGCTATGCGTTGCTGTTGTATGCTCCCTTTGTCCCCTAAATCTTATCCTCTCCTTCCACATGTGTGTTGTCACTGGTGTCCTCTCTCCAGAGAACTAGTGCTTGCTAGACCGTCATCTATGTCTTGTGAATACAAACATTGTATCTAACATCATCCAAACCCAGCCCGTCCTCACTCTTCATTCGGTTTCTTTTGAGAAGCATTCCAAAACCAGCTGTCCCTTCTATTTTTAGGGTAGATGCATCACAACACCAACCCTGAGTCTTTTCCTCGAGCCCAGCATTTGTTGGACCTAGTCCACTTGGACTTGCTTGGACCCCTCCCAGCGGACTCCTCGTCAGACCGTGGGCTCTTCGTTCTTACCCTGACAGATGACCTTACTCAGATGCAGTGGATGTATAGTCTTGGCCACAAAAGTGATGCCACCTTAGTGGTTCACCTGTGGATGGCAATGAATGAGCGTAGGTTACGTAATACCCTCCACCATGGTCGCACTCGGACTGTGGTGGAGAGTTCCTTGGAAACAAGGAGAACGTCTTTGCCAGGCATGGTATAGTTCACCAGCTTGGTGCATCTGCCAAACCTTAGCAACATATTGTGTCCAAGCACTTGAACTGTACCATGGCGGATGTAGTCCACACCATGTCCTTTGGATCCCGGTAGATTTTGAGACAGCTGATATGGAATACTAGATAGATACACGTGAAAGATCTTTCGGACTTCCCTTGACAATAACATGTTCTTGATGTTGCAAGTGGGCATTTCTGTCCTTACATTTACGGCGCATCATGTGACAACCTCAGGATTGTATGCCACTCGGCCGAGGGCATTTTGGCCACCTTTCCTGACCTTCAGTGTTCCATTCTGGAAGGTTTTGAAATATTCAACCGCTTCCTGGGATGGTTAAAAGAAGTGTCGCTAATCATCTTGGCGTTTTGATTCTATTTGACTGACTTGTTAACGGTCCTAGACTTAAAGCTGCACCTTGATATCCTTGAAACTCCATACCTTCTCAGTGGATTCTCACAAAGTGACCACTCAAAATGCGATGTCACACGCGTCATTCGACTCGAGAACAATGTATTTATGTGATGTGAGCCATCTCAGTCTGTTCGTACAGCTTACTATGACCACTCAGTCGTGTCCATGCTCGTTCAGATCTCTGATGTGGACCCAGCAGGCATCAGATAACCAACGTGTGGAGGCCACACCCACCAGTAGCTCCCAAACAGCTACAACAATGTCTCGGATGCTTGCTGGGATGCTCTACAAAATTTCTACAATCGTTAGAGATTTCTCTCTGTACTGGCTCTCAAGCCCAATCTTCCTTGTTTTGCATTGTGTGTCTGGCAATCAATGCCTTATCTATGTGTGTCACCAGTGGTAGTGTCCACCTTGAAGTTTTGCATCACTGGGTTTGGACGGTGTTATGTTCGGATGCCTCCGCACAGGGTTATGGCCAAAACAGTCGTTTTTATTCGAAGAAAAACTGACACTGCCACATGCGTCATCCGCCGTGCGCCGCGTCAGGTTTCTATGCTGTGTGCTTGTTTGTTGGCATCTCTCTCTGTGTTTCTATTCTTTTTCAAGCTTAAGAGGCTTTGCACATTTCCCTGTCCCAACCTTTTTTGCTTCTTGCACTTGCCTACTTGCTAGTGTGTCAGCTCATTGGACGGTATTGCCATGTCAGCAGTTGCAAGGCTAGGAAGTTTCATAGCAGTTTCTCATGGTATCAGAGCAGTAAGACCCTTCTCGCTGAGCTGCACCACAGAGATGCAGCACCGGCAGTAGCATGAGAGCCACCGCAATAGCTGTGTCTTGGGACCCGACACAACAGTTGTTGGTTGCAGAGATGTCATCCCGACATCAGCAGCATCGTCATCACATCGTGACCGCTAGGTTTGGCAGCAATACCAATCTGGTAGCATGAGTCACTGCCATCACAGTAGCAGCAATAGCAGCATCAATGAAGAGCTACAACAGCCATACCAAGCAGCAGCAGTAGCAACGGGTGGCAAGCAGCATGATGTCTGGCTATAACAAATGACAAGATTAAATAGGAGAAGCAGCTCACAGTAGTAGCTCACAACAGCGGCAGCGAGCAACACAGCACACAATGGCTGTCGTAGAAAGCAGCAAGCAGTAGCAATGGTAGCAACAGCCACGAGTGCCAGCATTACCGTAGCGGTAGCAGGAGGCGGGAGGAGTGCAATACAGCATTGTAGCTTCTATAGCATCAGTAGTTAAAGCAGCAGCTGCAGCAGCACAGTAAGAGCAATAGTGGTTGCAGTAGTAACAGTGCCGCAACAACAACTGTTGTGACAACAGTCCTCCATGGAACACGGGCTGCGCAACAATGCTACGCAGCAGTATAATTACACAAAAGCACTACTGTGTGGCTGTGCAGGATTCACACGATGACTATACAATGCCCACATAGCTGTGAGAAGGGGGTGACAAGGTCATCCTCCCCTTCTCAAAAATGCGGAGTCCGTGTGTCCCCAAGAACAAACTATTAACAACATCACGAGCTATGTTGATTTCAACAAATTTTGGGTCAAATGCAGTTTAACTCCAGCATCTGAACTCCTCAACAAACAATTTAAGTTTTCCAATCTGACCAACTTTACTTTAGGAATCATACTGAGCAACACCGATGGCACCGGTCCTTGACAAAGGTAAGGGCCTAGCAGATCCCTCCTCTTCCTCCTCTTCGGGCATCAGGAGTTCACAGTCATAGTCACTCGCAATCGACGACTTTCATTGGACACAGGATGGGATGCGGCGACATCATCAGTGTCATTCCAACACACTGCACGAGATGACAAAGTTACTAAAGGGGTGTTCAGAGGCCTTAGAGTAGACACCAGGAGGGCCTGTTGGAGCTACACCATCCATTAAACGGTTTCTGCCTTACATAGATCTGTGACTTTACCAGCCCTCATCCTAGAGGAGATCGAGCATGACACACGTGAGGATGAGATTTACGTCCTTGAGCAGCGCATTCGTGAGCTACGTCTGGGATCATAGCCTCTCACCCTGCTACCTTCTCATTATCAAGATCAGACATGTCATCCAGCATTACTTACCTTTGGTGGTGCTTCTCTCGCTGGTGGTCTCCTCGTACCTCGCCCACCATCTCTTGAGCCTGAGGTCGCCCTCCCTATGGCACGGTCACCAAAGGACTTTGAGACACCTGCACCTTGCTACTATAGCGAGGAGAACTTTGACTGCTCAAAGACCATGTTTCAGGTGTTGGCCGGCTATGAGGGTGTTTGGCCATACTACCACAGCTAGTGCCCAACCCACAATGCTCAACAGGTCAAAGGAACAGCAAGAGCGATGCACGATGTACTCTACACCATCATGCGGAATACTGTGGCCGATTTTCACCCCTTTCTAGGTCAGGCATGAACCAGGACTTGAGCACATCCGTGCCAAGGATGCAAGCTGGCCCTCACATTGCTTGCTGTAGATACCTATGCCACGAGGTGGGTTTAATTGCATGAGTTCCACTCCCTCCGCCAGGATACTGCAGAGCTTGCAAGAGCCAATATTGCGTGGAGGAAGCAATGAGCCCAAGGAAGTAGCTATAGCGACTCTCAAAACTCAGAGGGAGCCACATGGTCGAAGCCAATGAAGAGCTTTACGTTGTCCAAGTGTGTCCCTATCATGATGGTACCAAGTGCCCATAGCTACGTCTCGCCTTTAGTCCCATGACATGTGTAAATGCGCATTGTGTGCCTCCACTAGTTTGCTAGATCACAACTTAAAGCAGAAAGACAGGAGAATGGGAGGTACAAGGACAGTGGTAGACATAAGACAATAGGAGACGCGGCCACGACACAGTACGATGCATCCACGCGCACTTTGATGGTAGAGTCGAGAAGGGCAGCAGCAATGTATTTTCCAATGAAGCAGAGTACCAGCGAAGCAGAGAAGACAAGAAACCGTCAAAGATGGCGTGGGAGAGAAGAGGTCCTGACATGGGAGGCTGCCAACCGCTCCTCAACGAAGCAGAGTAGCAGCGAAGCAGAGAAGACGAGAAATTGTCAAAGATGGCGGATCCGACTCAAGCCCGGCTCGAGGCGGGTATGTCAAAATTCATGGGGACAGGTTTTCCCTTGTGGAAATGGCAGTTTGAGATTGTCATGAATGTGCGTGGCTACCTCGACATCCTAAATGGGATCAAGACAGTACCTGTTGATGCGACATTGACTACGCATGCACCTGACCTTGCAGCATAGACGATGAAGAACAACATGGCTCCCTAGGCCCGAGGCATTTGCCCTTGACTCAAGCACCAACCACCACTCCTCAAAAGAGAAGGGTGGATTTGTCTCCATGGCCAAATCTGACATGCACATCCAAGTGTGCAAACGTCAGCGTCGTCCAAGCCATGGGCAAAGGGGACAAGGTGATCACGTTCAATGTGAACGATGGTGACAAGGAGGTCAATTTTCAAAAGGTGGTGTACATGCCCTCCTCAGTAGGAAACCTGCTGTCGGTCTCACAAATCACCGACAACAACATGACAGTGGTGTTCACCAACAAGGAAGCCGTGGCCCTGAAAAACAAGGACACATAAAAAGTGTACACCAGAGACAACCTCATGCTTCACGTTCTAAGAGTCAATGGCCTCTACATGCTTCAAACAAAGGTCACTAAGGCATCAGATGAGGGAGTAGCATGTGTTACCAAGAAAGCGGCACCAAAGCCAAAGGATTCACCGCCTGCAACTGCTGCAGTCGTCACATCAACCAAAGACAGTGACGTTGAGCTGTGGCACCGATGATTTGGCCACGTGGCCAACAGCACGCAACAGAAGATGCACGAGCAAGAGGTGGTCCGTAGAATGCAAGGGTGCACCATGAAGCATGGAGAAGGGTACACATTGTCAGTATGAGATCCGCAAGGATGCGGTCCCGACGTTGGTCTGATAGACTCTATTGGTTCACGTCTACTGTTTTGGGCGAATCTGACACTGAGCGTGAGCTTTCTGGTCGCCTCACGCTATGTGAGTAGGAATTTAGAGACTGTCAGTTTGTGAAGGGAATAACGTTGTTTTGCGTTTGTTTTTTAACATAGACATGACACAATATTTACAGGGCTAGTCATGAGCTTTCCAACGCACCATATTGCGCACAATTTAGCCAAGAGTAGCTTAAATTATGCTTGTCGAAGCGCAGGTCTCACCCACCACAGAAAAGCCTAACGCCTCCATGGTGCACACACACCGTGGCGCCTTCCTTCACGTGCGAAGCGCCTTTCCCAAGGCGCAGGTCCACTTGCACATGGTGTAGGGGTCCCCTGCACTGTTTCCACACACCCTACCCACTTTTGGGTCGAGTTTGGTGATGGGGTGTGACGAGGTTCGAAACCTGTCCGCGGAACTGCAGTCAGAATTTTTGTTAAGTCCCAGAGTAAAAAAACGTACTAATGAGTTTCGGACGCCGAGCCATGATTTTGGCCAAGTCCCTTAGTAACAACCTGCACTACTGGATCCGGTGGATGATCCACCTGATCGGGTGGATTATCCACCGGACGCCTCGGCAGGCCTTCCAGAGCAATTTCTCCATATGCTGTTTTTGTTGCTCCATCCGGTCGATTATCCACCGGATTTCGAGTCGCAGCCGGCTCCCAGAGTCGCTGCGCACACCCCACCTTTGGACGGCCATATCTCCCTCCATACTTGTCCGATTCCGACGAAACAACTTCCACCGGATTTAGCGACTTGTCAACTTTAACGGGCAATCATCCATTTTAGGATCCCAGATCCGCCGGAGCAGAGTTTCCATTCTCTGGCGGCTCGTCAGCGCCTCACGGCGCCGCACTTGGGCATGCAAAGGGGCAAATTTTCAACATTCTCCCCCTTGCACCTGCCATGCCTGCTGCTCCTGCTTGCTTTCACTCATCTTCCACTGCGTCCTCCAGCCAGTCATAGCTGGTCATCCCAAGTCCAGCCACGCTCATCGCGTGCCGGTCCGCGGGTTGCGCTTTGGTCAAGCAATCCGCAAGCATGTTGTGCGTGCTGCAGTGCTACACCACCACCTGCCCTTTTTTGCCATGTCCCGTGCGTAGTGATAACGCACGTCGATGTGCTTTGTCCTCCTATGCTGCGTCGGGTTGTTGGTCAGCGAGATGGAGCCTTCTCCTTGACCGCCTTGGCCAGTGCGATGTACTCAGCTTCCACTGCGGAGGTGGTGACAAAGTCCTGCTTCCTGCTACACCGCGAGACCGCTGCACCAGCGAGGAAGAACACGTAGCCAAATGTGGACTTCCGCTTTTCCACATCCCCAGCGTTGTCTGCATCCGTGTAGCAGACTAGACGGAAGGGGTCCGCCCGCCCCTTGCCGTC
Organism: Penium margaritaceum; assembly: GCA_023375785.1. Taxonomy (NCBI): domain Eukaryota; kingdom Viridiplantae; phylum Streptophyta; class Zygnematophyceae; order Desmidiales; family Peniaceae; genus Penium; species Penium margaritaceum. The sequence goes on from SZWC01002666.1 coordinate 44,883, forward strand.
AAACCTCAGGCGCGCGTGCTGCATCGCCTGCAGGTAGCGGAGGATGCGCTTAACCGCCTGCCAGTGTAGTGGCCCTGGATCGGCCACGTACCTGCTCACTTGGCCCACCGCGTAGGCCAGGTCTAGTCGAGTCGCCACCATAGCGTACATGAGGCTGCCCACCGCCGATTGGTAGGGCACCCCTGCCATATCCTCCCGCTCTTCTTTTGTTTGCGGCGCTATTACCGCACTTAGTTCACAGGTCATGGAGACAGGACTGCACACTGGTTTGCAATCCTCCATGCCGTACCGCTTCAGTACCTCGGTCACGTATTTGGCCTATCCCAGCTCAAGCGTGCGCGCCCTTCGGTTCCGTGTAGTGCTCACCCCGAGGTAGAACTCTAGCTCCCTCATGTCCAACATCTGGAACCTGCTGCTCAGCTACCCCTTCAGCAGCTGTAGACTCGGCATGTCTGAGGAGCACAAGACCATAGCGTCCACGTAGAGTGCGACAATCTGATGGAGCTTCTTGCTGCACCGCACGTACACACTCAGATCCGCCTCACAGCGCTTGAAGCCGAGTTGTCCCATGAAGCTGTCCATTTGTTGGTACTAGCATCGGGGCAATTTTTCTAGCCCGTACAAGGATTTCCGTAGCTTGCACACTTTGCCCTCCGATGCCTCCACCCCCTCCAGCACTTCCATGTAGATTTCCATGTCAATGATGCCATTGAGGAAGGCCGTCTTCACGTCCATCTGGTGGAGCTCCATGTCCTTCGCGGCCGCCACCGCAAGGATCGCCCGGATGCTTGTGAACTTGGCAACGGGGGCGAACGTCTCATCGTAGTGCTTGCCCTTTCGTTGTGCGTACCGATTTGCCACGAGCCGCGCCTTGTAATTGTCAATAACACGTTCCCTCACGAACTTGGTCTTGAAGGCCCACTTGAAGCCGATGACCTTGGCGTCTTTCGGCCTGTCAACCAGCTGCCACGTGTCGTTTTCAGCAATGGACACCAACTCCGACTTGATGGCGGCGTCCCACTGCTCCCCCTCGGGCCGCGCAAGCGCCTCTTGCACGGTTGTCCGTTCCGTTGATGTAGCCAGCATGCACCGCGTCATGCCAATCCATCGACCGGTGCCTACGTCAAAACGCTTCCCCGCTCTCTGCTGCCTCCCACTGCGGCGCGGCAGTCTTGGTGGCGTCTCGTCGCTCTGGTGCAATCCTTCCGACTCAGCCCGCTCCAATGAATCATCGACCGGACGGCTCCCTGAGGATCCCTCCTGCTCCGGTGAATCATCAACCGGACGGGCGGCGCGTCCGGAGTATTTTTCTTCGACGCCTGACGTGAACTCCGCCGGGAGTGCACGCTTCAGCACCCGCGGTGCCTCCTTCGACGGATCATTCCGCCGGATCTTTAGCCCAGCTGCATCATCGTCAGAGTCTCGCGTGTCGGCTGCTGCCCTTGCTACACCGCCGCGCTCCGACGCTGCATCATTGACCTCCGCGTCCGCCGGCTCCTCCTTGTAGTCAAGGAGCTGGAACCACTCCCCCTCTTTTGGAGTGTTCCCGACGCTCATGTCGTTGCTGCTACTATTGAAGCTCTACTGCTCGTCGAACTCCACGTCGCGGCTGCGAATGATCTCTTGCATGCGCGGGTCCCAGAGCCGGTACGCCTTTTGCGCACTCTCGTAGCCAAAGAACAAGCATGGCTTTGCCCGCGGTTCCAGCTTGCTGTCGCGTCGTTGCGCCTCCTCCATCATCGCGTGTGCCTTGCATCCAAACACCTTCAGGTGCACCAGGTTTGGCTTGCGCCCGCTCCAAACCTCCTGCGGTGTCTTCCAGCTGCCCTTGCCCTTCAGCACCGCTGTTGGGCTGAGGTTGATGATCTAGCTCGCTGTATGCACAGCCTCTGCCCAGAATCCTCGCGGCAACCCCGCATCCACAAGCATGGTCCGCACCATGTTGAGCAGCATCTGGTTCGCCCGCTCCGCCACACCGTTGGACTGTGGCGAGTACGACGTAGTGGGTTTCCACTTGATGCCCTGCTGCTTCATCCAACCGCTGCAGCCCACGTACTCTCCGCCATTGTTGCTGCGTAGCGCTCTGACCTTCCGGCCGGTCTGCCTCTCCACTGCTGCAACGTACTCCTTCAACCGATCCAGGACCTTGTCCTTCCGCTTCATGGAGTACACGTAGAGTTTTCTGCTGCAGTCATCAATGAAGGTGACGAAGTATCTCAAGCCGCTATTTGACAGCGTTTTGAACGGTCCGCACACGTCGCTGTGCACGACCTCCAGCAGGTCCTTTGCGCGAGCCTCGTTCTCGTTGAATGGCTTGCGCCGCGCCTTGCCCAAAATGCAAGGCTCGCACTTTTTGTGTGCTGCTGCATCTCCTGCCGCATCTGCACCGTCCATGACGAGGCCGCGCACCATGTTGCGCTTTGCCATCTCCTTAACAGTTGCGGGCGTCGAATACCCCAACCGTCGGTGCCAGGGCTCCAGATCAGCGCTTCCTCCCTTGGCCATGTTGACGACGTGCTCCTCTGAGTCTGCTACATCCGATGCTGCAGGGATCACCTTGGTCTCCACGATGTAAAGATCGCCCTCGCGCTTCGCCTCCAGCACGACCTTGCCGTCGCTGTCGATGCGCGCCACTGCGCCTTTCCTGTGGAAGATCACCTCATACCCCTTGTCCGTCAAGCGGCTGACACTCAAAATGTCAGCCAGGCCGGGGACGTGCTGCACATCACGGATTGTGCACAGCTCCTTCTTACCACCCACCACGACTTCCACCTCCACGTTGCCTTTTCCGGCCCCCGGCTTGACTTTGTCGTTTGCGACCACCATTGACTTCGAGGACTTTTCCTAGGTGACGAATCCCACCTTCTCGACTTAGGTGTGCTCCTCGACCCCGGAATCCAGGCACCGCCTGTTGGCCTTCTTGAAGAAGTGGTTCTTGTTGCCGTTGAGGAGCGATCTCCCCTTGCTGTTTTTGCCGCCGGTCTTCGCCTCCTCTGGGCACTCACGGGCCCAATGGCCCTCCATGCCGAAACTGCGGCACGTACCTTTCTTGGCGCCCTTCTTGCCGCCGCCCTTTCCGCCACTTCCTCGGCCCCCGCTTCCGCCACCCCACGTTTTGGTGACAAGGGCCGATAAGGAAGACGAGGACTCCCCGCAGCTCCGTCGTTGCGCCTCGTTGCGGATGTACTTTGCGACCGCACCATAGGTGAGCTTGTCCTCCGACCATCCTCCAAGGATAGTGATGAGTGGGCCCAAACTGTTAGGTAGAGCCATGAGGAGAGCCATCGCCTGCAGCTGCGTGTCGATCTTCCACCCCACACTGTTGCATTGCGAGGCGAGCGACTCGATCTGCTGCATGGCGGAGATGACATCATCTTCCTCCTCGATTCTCTCCGTGAGGAGCCGCTTCATCGCAAAGATTTTGCTCGCGAGCGACTTGGATTGGTGGATGGCACAGAGCTTTTGCCAAGCTTCGGCTGCCAGCTTGCAGCCTTGGAAGTAGCCCCACTGCGACTTGGCCGTCCTGGACACCAGGAGCATGAGCGCCTCCGTGTCATTCTTTTCGAAGATCTGCTTCTCCGCGTCCGTAACAGTTGCCTCTGTGAGCACCTCCTTTCCCAACATGACATCCAGCAGCCCCTTATGCAAGAGGTGCTGTTCAAACTGCCACCTCCATAGCCCAAAGCCCGAGCTGCCTGCATACTTCTGAATGGGCTGCATCTCCTTCTGCACCATGGGCGCACCTGCTACTCCGACGAGTTCTCGGAACTTCACGGTGACGTCGAAGATGACGATCCCGTGCGCTGCGGAGGCGTTCACACCCGTGGGCCCATAACCCTTTGTCAGTATGAGATCCGTGTGGATGCGGTCCCGACGTTGATCTGATAGACTCTATTGGTTCACGTCTACTGTTTTGGGCGAATCTGAGACTGAGCGTGAGCTTTCTGGTCGCCTCACGCTATGTGAGTAGGAATTTAGAGACTGTCAGTTTGTGAAGGGAATAACGTCATTTTGCATTCGTTTTTTAACATAGACATGATCACAACATTTACAGGGCTAATCATGAGCTTTCCAATGCACCAAACTGCGCGTTATTTGGCCAAGCGTAGCTGAAGTTATGCTTGCCGAAGCGCAGGTCTCACCCACCACAGAAATGCCTAACGCCTCCATGGTGCGCACACGCCGTGGCGCCTTCCTTCACGTGCGAAACGCCTTTCCCAAGGCGCAGGTCCACTTGCACATGGTGTAGGGGTCCCCTGCACTGTTTCCACACACCCTACCCACTTTTGGGTCGAGTTTGGTGATGGGGTGTGACGAGGTTCGAAACCCGGCCGCGGAACTGCAGTCAGAATTTTGACTAAGTCCCCGAGTAACAAAACGTACTAATGAGTTTCGGACGCCGAGCCATGATTTTGGCTAAGTCCCTTCGTAACAACCTGCACTACTGGATCCGGTGGATGATCCACCTCACCAGGTGGATTATCCACCGGACGCCTCGGCAGGCCTTCCGGAGCAATTTCTCCATATGGTATTGTTGTTACTCAATCCGGTCGATTATCCACCGGATTTCGAGTCGCAGCTGGCTCCCAGAGCCGCTGCACACACCCCAACTTTGGAAGACCATCTCTTCCTGGATACTTGTCCGATTTCGGCAAGACACCTTCCACCGGATTTAGCAACTTGTCAACTTTAACGGGCAATGATCCATTTCAGGATCCGAGCTATTGTCGAGTCGCCAGATCCGCCGGAGCGGAGTTTCCATTTTCTGGCGGCTCGTCAGCGCCTCCCGGCGCCGCACTTGGGCATGCGGAGGGGCAATTTTTCAACACACATTGTGTGGACCATGCCTCAAAGCGCAGGTAAAGAAGAAGCCATTTGGGTGAGGAGGTCAACGAGTAGAGAATGTCTTGGATCTGATCCACAGTGATGTGTGCGGAACCTTTCACACAATGTCTAAAGGAGGAAGCAAGTACTTCCTGACCTTCATCAATGACTACGGACATAAGTTGTGGATCTATTTCCTCAAAACCAAGGGAGAGGTCAAGGACAAGCACCTTGACTTCGTTGCCATGGTGGAGCGGCAAACGTCCAAGAAAGTGAAGACACTCCAAAGTGACAACGGGAGATGAGTACGCGGTATGCAAGCCTTGGCTCAAGCATCATGGCATCCACCACGAGCAATCCACCCCATACAACCTCCAAAGCAACGACATGGCCGAGAGGATGAACCAGACCCTACTTGGCATGGTGCAAAGCATGCTCGTCGATGCCATGCTCTCACCTTACTTTTGGACTGAAGTAGCAACAACGGCTTGCTACCTCTTGAACCTCACACAAGAAACCGCCTTGCGGAAGCATGGAAAGGAGTAGGACAAGCAGCAAAGGACCCCACAGAAAGCATGATCAGGAAAGAAACTCAACGCCTTTCATCTGAAGGTGTTCGAGTCAACTGCATGGGTGAAGATCCAGTCGGGAGAAGGTGGAGGCAAGCTTGACACACGTTCCAAGAAGTGAGTCATGGTTGGGTATGACACGTCACACAAAGCCTATTGGTTTTGGGACCAGGCAGAAGGCAAGCTCATGAGGAGCCGCAACATCAAGTTTGACGAACGTACCCTTGGAAAGGGAGAGCTGATAGACCCGATCCTTGCCCCCAAGGAGGAAGAGTGGATAGTGTTGCTTGAGTCCAGAGACCAAGCACCCGACAACTGGCTCGCTTTGCCAGCAGGTGGTGGGAATGGGAGAGCAGCTGTGCAGGATGATGCAACTTCTGACATGGACGTGGATACCAAGATGTCTGGAGCTTTTGAGTCTGACTTGGAGTTTGATGACTCTTCCGACAAAGATGATGATACACCACCACCTGTGGTAGCACCAGAAGCAAAGCAAGAAGCTGCACCAGCATCTCGGCATAGTTTGCAACCAAAGAAAGTACCTTTGCAGTATGGGGACAATTGGACTGGCCTTAGCTGGTCGCCCATGGCTCAGGGAGAGCCATCCACAGTGGCAGAGGTGATGAATGGCCCGGATGCGGCCAAGTGGAAGGAGGCAGTGGACAGCGAGCTCGCGTCTATTATTGAGAACGACATGTGGGTTCGGGTGGATAGATCCAACAAGGCCCACATGGTGGGATCCAAGTGGGTCCTCCGAGTGAAGAAGAAGCAAGATGAAAAAATCAAAAACTTCAAGGCAAGGGTAGTGGCAAACAGGTTTTCTCCATGCCCAGGCTCTGAGTACAACGCGACGTTCACACCCGCCATGACCTTTGCCTCCATCTACTCTCTCCTTTCCATTGCAGCCACAAAGAACCTAGAGATACACCAGATGGACATCACGACAGTTTTCCTTTGCGGGAAGCTCGACAAGGAAGGGCTAATGGAGGTGCCTGATGGAGTCAAAGCTCCCAAGGGCAAGGAGTGCAAGTTGGTGAAAGCGTTCTACAGGTTGAAACAGGCCCCAAGGATGTGGTACAAAGAGATAGACGGTTTCATGGCAGGTCTCTCCTTCGTACATTGCCAGAATGACCCGAATATGTACGTGCGCGATGATGGGAGAGGGCTGATGCTCGTTGCACTTCATGTGGATGATCTGATCATCAGCTCGTCTTTGGTCGAGCCGGTGGATGAGCTGAAGTCTGACCTTAGCATAAGATTCAAAATAAAGGACATGGGTCATTGCCAGTACCACCTCGGGATCGCCATGCACTACAACCGAGAGGTAGGCAACATTGAACTTAACCAAACCAAATACGTCGGTGAGGTACTACTGCGCTATCACATGGAACGCTGTAAATCTGTTGGCACCCCAATGACGACCGATGCAAAACTGAAGGCCTCCATGTTGCCAAGCAATGAAGCAGAACGAAGGACGGACTGGTAGGGACATCCCCTACCAGTCCGCCGTGGGTAGCATCATGTACGCCATGGTAGGTACTCATCCGGACATCTGCTATGCTTTGGGACAAGTGAGTAGGTTTGTGGCCAACCCAGGCCACAGCATTGGAAGGAACTCAAGCACATCTTACACTACCTGCAGAAGACAAGTCACATGGGCCTCGTCCTTGGAGGCCAAGAAGGTACGGAATCCCTCCGCCTGAAATGCTACACCGACGCCGACTGGGGAGGAAATCTTGACGACAGGAAACCTACCTCTGGATACGTGTGCATCTTGAATGGCGCTGTCGTCTCATGGGCCAGCAGGATTCATGTTTGTGCTCCCGTGTCCACGGCAGAGGCAGAGTACATTGGTCTGTCTGAGTTGTGCAAAGAAACTCAGTGATTGCGCAACCAGCTTTGCAAAATGAAAGTGCCACAGAAGGATGCCATGATCGTACACGTGGAAAACATGAGTGCCATCTCCATGGCTGAAGACAAGATCATCTCCCAGCAAACGAAGCACATCGACATACGTTACCACTACTCACATGACCTAGTCATGAAAAACGTTGTGGACTTGCAGCACTGTGGAACCAAGAGCATGCTTGCTGACTGTATGACCAAGCGACTGGAGAGCGACATGCACTATGCAGGCATTCATGGATTTGGCATGATGAGTGCGGCAGAGGAAGGGTGAGCCCCAAGGCATTGATGGAGCCGAGTGAACGTCAGATGGACATAGGTGCAAGGGAGAGATTTGTTGAATGGTATGCACCTTGTCCACTGGCTAGCCGGCTGGCTGGCTCGTTGCACAAAAATACAAGGCATGCACCACTCTATGGAGTACGTCCCCTTGGTTTGTTTTGAGATTAGGCCAGGATTTCACTGCCCATAATGGGCATGTCGCTTGGAGATCATCATAGGAAGCACAACTTTGTGGCCTTGTTGGGACAGGCGCCGGAGCTCATGGGCCGCGGGCGCAAACCCCGCAACAGCCGCATTTTTCTTTGTGGCCCAGAATGGGATAGGAAACCTCAAGGCAGGCTTACTAGAGCCTGCCTTGAGGATGACACTTGGCGGTCTTAGGACACGCCAAGTAGGAATGTAGGCTGAGGTTGGCTCCTTTGGAGCCACTGCAAGCAGAAGCATTAGCAAAGCTCTGCAAGTACAAAAGTCTATACCCTTCATGCACCCATTTGCAGTTCTTGCCTTTGAGACTCCTCACAGAGTGTCCAACCAAGGGTAGACACTAAAAACCTTCATGTAGAATTTGTGAGGTTGCAAACTGAATGAACCTAAACTGTAGATCCCTCGTTCGAGGGTGATATGCTATCTTGGTTGCAACACCAAGAGCGGTTGGCGGCCTCCCATGTCGAGACCCATTTTCTATACCTTTGCTATCCGGCGCATTGACATTGAGCAGTTGAAAAGAAAGAAAGAAAAAAAACACGTTGGATTCTTGGTGATGCATTCACGAGAGAGAGAGAGAGAGAGAGAGAGAGAGAGAGAGAGAGAGAGAGAGAGAGAGAGAGAGAGAGAGAGAGAGAGAGAGAGTTAGCAGGTCTTTTCCCATACCCGGAGAGAGGCGAGGCAGGGGAGCAGAGAATTAGTGGAGCCGACAGGTAGAGGAGCAGCAAGGCAGGGATTGGAATGAGGCACCACTGATGAGTACGAGAGGAGAGGCAGGTGAGAGGGGAGGCAGGGGAGAGTAGAGGCAGGGGAGAGGGGAGACAGGGGTGAGGAAAGGAAGGAGAGAGGAGAGGCAGGGGAGAGGAGAGGAAGGAGAAAGGAGAGGTAGGGGAGAGGAGAGGAAGGAGAGATGATTGGTAGGGGAGAGGAGAGGCAGGGGAGAGGAGAGGCAAGGGACAGGAGAGAAAGGAGAGAGGAGAGGCATGGGAAGGAGAGAGGAGAGGCAGGGGATAGGGGAAGCAGGGGAGAGGGGAGGCAGGGGAGAGGAGAGGCAGGGGAGAGGGGAGGCAGGAATGAGGGGAGGCAGAGAGGAGGAGAGGCAGGGGAGAGTAGAGTCACGGGAGAGGAGAGGCAAGGGACAGGAGAGAAAGGAGAGAGGAGAGGCATGGGAAGGAGAGAGGAGAGGCAGGGGATAGGGGAAGCAGGGGAGAGGGGAGGCAGGGGAGAGGAGAGGCAGGGGAGAGGGGAGGCAGGAATGAGGGGAGGCAGAGAGGAGGAGAGGCAGGGGAGAGTAGAGTCACGGGAGAGGAGAGGCACGGGAGAGGAGAGGCACGGGAGAGGAGAGGCAGGAGAGAGGGGAGGCAGGGGGTGGTACATCGGTTGTTGTGTTGGTGGAAGCAAGAGAGCCAAAGGCAGTTTGGTGGAAATCTCCTCAGGGATCACTTTGTTTGGCTACAGTAGGTACTGGAAGGCATGAGGCAGACTGTGTGCAAATTGTTTTAGGGGACTGCAGACTCCACGCTCGGCTCCGGCTTGGCCCTGGCTCTCTCTTTCTCTCTGTGTTTGTCTTTGTCGCTGACTCTTGTTCTGGCTCTGGCTCTGGCCCTGACTCTGGCTCTGGCTCTGGCTCTGACTCTGGCGTTGGCTGTGGCTCTGGCTCTGACTCTGTCTCTGGCTTTGTCTCTGTCTCTGTCTCTGTCTCTATCTCTGTCTCTATCTCTTTCTTGGCTCTGACAATGTCGCCCATCAGCAAAGTCCATTTGTTCAAGCAGTGGTTACGACCCATCCAATGCCACTATCCAATTTTTCCAGCCCCACCTCCACCATCTCCTCCTCCTCTCCCTCTACCCTGAGCCGCCAGACCCAGGATGCTGTAGTAGCCGCACAGTGGAAGAAGGAAAAAAGGAGGCGCAGCAAGGGACAGTAGTCACAGCAGTTACATCAGCCAAAATGTACTGGTATGGGTGTTCTTTCCACAATTACAACTGGGAGGAAACTCACTATTACACGGGGTTCAAGCAGCCCCTTGATTGGCCCAGGATCATGTGCAGCCTATACGTGGCACACATGTAACGAATGTCTGCCGATGACACACGGGTGGGTTGCACCATGACCACCATTACAGCAGACATAGCCACTTCACCATGCAGCAGTGTTGAACTGGAGTTTGGAGATCGCACGATTGCTGAGTCGTGTCTGCTGCTAGCTCTTCATTTTGAGGAAGGTGCCAGTATGTTGATGCAATTTGGTGATCCCTAAAAAGCTTGTTCTACTTTGTGTGTTTCCCGTGATGATACGTTTGAAGAAGCTCATTCATCGTGTGATAAGGATGGATATTACAGTACAGAATGGCTTGACGAGTCATAGATCCATGCTGTTTGTTGTTGTCCTTAGTCCTCTTCTGCACATCCAGTAAAGGCAAAGTTCTATGGCATGTTGTTCACTGTCGACAACAGGTCATGAGTCAAGTGGCAGCTAGTTCATTGACTTTTATGCCACTCATCACATGAGCTGTAGTCGTTGTGACTTCGTTGTGCTTGGTCCCGTTGCGTCTGTTTGGTCCATTCTCACAGAATCTGGTCAATTGTTGACCGTTCAGTGACTTAGCGTAGTATAGTTTGATGGTCTAACTGGCCCCTTACACATTTTTTATGGAATCTTTGCCCCTATTCTTAAGCTCAGCCTGCTCTCTGTTCGTGCATGCACTAGGATGGGTCTTAGTTTTGAGAGCTCTTGAATCTGCCAAAGTGACTACTATTGAGTGATATTCTTCATGCCTTAGTTGGCATTGACCAGTATCATGTAACTCGCTGCACTCCCTCTATCTCCTCCCGTTCTTCCGCATTTGCACGTGTTTTTGTCACTGTTATTCTCTTTCCAGAACACCAGTGTTTTCTTCATCAGTATCCAATATCATTCAGACTTAGCTAGCCCTTGGTCTTCATGCTGCTTCTTTTGAGAAGTCACCCAAGATTGATTGTCTTTTCTATGCCCAAGGTAAGATGTGTTACTGCACTTACCCTGACTCCATCTTACGCACCTTAATTCCACAAGAGTTGACCTCCTCGGACCTCCTTGGTCTCCTCCCAAATGAATCCCTCTCAGATCAGGGTTGACATTCTCTCACCTTAATTGATGACTTCACTCGGATGGGATGGGTCTACAGCCTCAGCCACAATGTCGCCCTGGCGGTCCATTTGTGGCTAGTGATGGCAGAGCGTAAGTCTTTTCACACCCTTCACACGTTTTGCTTGGATTGGGTGGCGACTTCTGTAGAGAAGATGGAAACATTATTTGTTGAGAACGGTGTTATCACCAGCTCCCTGCCCCTATTACACCACAGCAGAATAGTGTGTATGAGCACTAGATCTACACACTGGAAAATGCACTTTACACCATGCAGTGTGAGTGTGGTATTCCGAATTCCTTTGCATTTTAGGGCTTTTATTACATGATGTGGATCTAGAAATGCCTGTCGCATGATCCTCGTTGGAACCATGGCACACTGTACAAGCTGTGGTTTGGCCATTGCGCCGATTTATGTATTGCTTGCATTTGAGGGTCCTTAACCTGCGTATGGTACACTAAGGACTAGCAGGGTCCAAGGTCTCACCACGGTGTTGCATGTGTGCCTTCCTCGGTACCTCCCCGCGGTAGAAGGCCTGACGCTTTTGGGACCCCACTCACCACCATATTGCTGATTCACAAGACACGCTAATCTTTTAGGCTCTCACCTACCAGGAATTATCTAACATTTTTTTGCTAGCCACCGACCACGTTCCCACCTGTGTGGCTTCCCGGTAGATAAGGGGAGTCTAGACCTATGGATGGGTCCGTCCGAGCCTCCTCACTTGTGATCCGGTCTTCGGTTATTGAAGATTTGGCCCTTTTGCCACTAAGTCCAATAGCCTCATTAGTTCCCTCCAGCACACCTCATCATGTGCCAGCTCCAGTCCCCTTTGTCACACCTGATCCCGTGTGAGTGTCAGTCCCCTCTGGCACACCTGATCATGTAACAGCGTTTATCCCCTCCGGCACATTTGACCCTGTGCCTGCTTCCATCTCCTTTGGCACACCTGATCCTGTGCTGGGGACAACATCTCCAGTCTCACCTAGTAATGTGCCTGCGTCTACTTTTCCCTTGTATGAACCACCACCTTTCCATGAGTCTCTTGCACTCTCTTCCCTTCCCTGCACGTCCACATCCCATCTGGCTATGGCCAAGCCGCATGCTCCATATCACAAGCTGAGCACCTTCGCATCAGGCAACTCTTACAAGCCCGGTGGCCATCTCTGACCACTGGCCTCTAGGATTCAGTGGACGGCTCACTCGGCGCCTGACACTGACCCGCAGTGTTTAGAATGGCAAGCCTGGCAGAAAGGCCCTTGGCCTGAGTGTCCAAGAAGATTATACTTAGGTTTTCCTAGCACAACCTGTTGGCTATGAGCTCATCTTTCGTGATTTCTGGGTCACGTGCGATGTCAGAATCGATCTTGTTGTGGTCAGAGCGAGTACGGAGGCGTGCATTTTTGCCACACTCAGCAAAAAATGCAAGGCTGCGACGTACTCCTTGTGAGGATGAGCTCAGAGCTATCTGTGAATACAACGCCGATGAGCTTATTGATCTACCGCCTAGGAAGAAGGCTTTGCACGCCAAGTGGGTCTTTGCAAGACGGTGAAGCCTGACGGCTTAGTGGATTACTACAAGGCCTACTTGATGGCCAGGAGGTTCTAATAGATTGAGGGTAAGGATTTCACTGACATGTTCACACTCTGTGGTCGTATGACCATCGCTCGTGCCCTGTTTAGGATTGATGCTTGTAACGACTGGGAGCTGTACAAGATGGACGTGAACAATGTGTTCCTCCTTGGCACTCTGAAGGAGGAGATCTATATGATCCAGGCACCATGCCTTAAGGTCGGTCACAAGGTCTAGCACTAGGAAAAGGCCTTGTACGACTTGAAGCAGTTATTTGGCGCTAGATTGAGGAGATAATCGGCACACTGACACCTGCCAGTTATATGCAAGTGACACTAACTTGTCCCTCTTTCTTAAACAGATAGTTGTGAGCTTCAACGCCATCTTGGTCTATGTGGAAGACCTCCTGATTGCATCTCCTTCAATGGAGGGCATGAAGGAGGCCAAGGTAGTCCTTTAGGTTGTCTACAAGAAGNCTTAGTGGATTACTACAAGGCCTACTTGATGGCCAGGAGGTTCTAATAGATTGAGGGTAAGGATTTCACTGACATGTTCACACTCTGTGGTCGTATGACCATCGCTCGTGCCCTGTTTAGGATTGATGCTTGTAACGACTGGGAGCTGTACAAGATGGACGTGAACAATGTGTTCCTCCTTGGCACTCTGAAGGAGGAGATCTATATGATCCAGGCACCATGCCTTAAGGTCGGTCACAAGGTCTAGCACTAGGAAAAGGCCTTGTACGACTTGAAGCAGTTATTTGGCGCTAGATTGAGGAGATAATCGGCACACTGACACCTGCCAGTTATATGCAAGTGACACTAACTTGTCCCTCTTTCTTAAACAGATAGTTGTGAGCTTCAACGCCATCTTGGTCTATGTGGAAGACCTCCTGATTGCATCTCCTTCAATGGAGGGCATGAAGGAGGCCAAGGTAGTCCTTTAGGTTGTCTACAAGAAGAAGGACCTTGGTCCTCCAGTAATGTTCCTTGATATGGAGATCGTATGTGATCATCAGTAGTGGACACCATTCCTACATCAGGCACATTATGCTTGTGCTTTAGAGGAGCATTTTACTAAACTCCTTGATGCACTTCCTACAGCCTCCATCCCCATCACACCTGATAGGAAGGACACAGTGAAGGTGGATGATCTAATAGAGTTGGAGGAGACACTGGATATGACCCCGTACTTGTTCCTCGTTGGATTTCTCATGTGCTTAGCCACGACTATACGATCCCACATCTCCTTCATCGTCTATATCCTCGTAAAGTTCTCATAGTTTCCTCAAACAAGAACCCTTTACGTAGCTGTGCAAGTTGTGCACTACATGATTTCTACAATGTTTCTTGGACTCTACTTTCACTGGTAGTGTTCTGGGAAAACTTGATCGCTACACGAATAGAGACCGGGCCTTGAGCCATGGTGGACGCTGTCCGACATGTTGGGATGGAATCGTGTGGTGCGGTCCCAAGTTGTTCTGATAGAATCTACTGGTTTACGTCTTCTGTTTTGGGCGAATCTGAGACTGAGCGTGAGCTTTCTGGTCGCCTCACGCTATGTGAGGAGGAATTTAGAGACAGTCACTTTTGCATAGGGAATAACGTGATTTTGCATTAGTTTTTTAGCATAGATAGTATCACAATATTTATAGGGCTAGTCATGAGCTTTCCAATGCAACAAACCGCATACAATTTGGCCAAGTGTAGTCCAAGTTATGCTTGCCGGAGCGCGGGTCTCACCCACCACAGAAGCCTGACGCCGCCACACACCATGGCGCCTTCCTTCACGTGCGAAGCGCCTTTCCCAAGGCGCAGATCCCATTGCACGTGCTGTATGGGTCCCCTGCACTGTTTTCACCCACCTCCCCCACTTTTGGGTCGAGTTTGGCGATGGGGTGTGACGAGGTTCGAAACCTGTCCGCGGACCTGCAGTCAGAATTTTGACAGTCCCCGAGTAACAAAACATACTACTGAGTTTCGGGCGCCGAGCCATGATTTTGGCTAAGTCCCTCAGTGACAACCTGCACTACAGGATCCGGTGGATAATCCACCTGATCAGGTGGATTATCCACCGGACTTCTCGGCAGGCCTTCCGGAGCAATATCTCCAGATGGTATTTATGTTACTTAATCCGGTCAATTATCCACCAGATTTCGAGTCGCAGCAGGCTCCCAGAGCCGCTGCGCACACCCCAACTTTGGAAGACCATATCTCCCTCGATACTTGTCAGATTCCGGCAAAACAACTTCCACCGGATTTGGAAACTCATAAAGTTTATGGGACAATCATTCATTTTGGGATCCGAGCAATTCTCAAGTCGCCAGGTCCGCCGGTGCAGAGTTTCCACTTTCTGGCGGCTCGTCGGCGCCTCTCGGCGCCGCACTTGGACATGCGGAAGGGCAATTCTTTCAACACTCTCCCTCTTGCACCCACCATGCCCGCTACTCTTGCTTGCTCTCACTCATCCTCCGCTACGCCCTCCAGCCCGTCATAGCTGGTCATCCCAAGTCCGGTCATGCTCATCGTGTGCCGGTCCGCGGGTTGCGCTTTGGTCAAGCAATCCGCAAGCATGTTCTGCGTGCTGCAGTGCTGGAGCACCACATGCCCCTTCTCGACCATGTCTCGTGCATAGTGGTAATACACTCCGATGTGCTTCGTCCTCTTGTGCTGCGTTGAGTTGTTGGTCAGCAAGATGGAGCCGGTGTTGTCCTCTTCCACCACTGTTGGCTCCAGCTACGCCACGCCCAGCTCCCTCAGCAACCTACGGAGCCACACCGCCTCCTTGACCGCCTCAGCCAGCGCGATGTACTCAGCTTCCACTATGGAGGTGGCGACGCAGTCCTGCTTCCTACTGCACCACGAGACCGCTGCACCAGCGAGGAAGAACACGTAGCCAAATGTGGACTTCCGCTTATCCACATTCCCATCGTAGTCTGCATCCATGTAGCTGACCAGGCGCAAAGGGTCCACCCGCCCTTTGCCGTTGAACCTCAGGCGCACGTGCCGCATCACCTACAGGTAGCGCAGGATGCGCTTGACCGCTTACTAGTGTAGCGGCCCTGGATCGGCCACGTACCTGCACACTTGGCCCACCACGTAGGCCAAGTCTGGTCGGGTCACCACCATGGCGTGCATGAGGCTGCCCACTGCCGATTGGTAGGGCACCCTGCCATATCCTCCTGCTCTTGTTTTGTTTGTGGCGCCATTGTTGCACTCAGTTCACAGGTCGTGGAGACCGGATTGCACACTGCTTTGTATTCCTCCATGCCATACCACTTCAGTACCTCGGCCATGTATTTGGCCTGTCCCAGCTCAAGCGTGTGCGCCCTCCAGTTCCGCGTGATGCTCACCCCAAGGTAGAATTCCAACTCCCCCATGTCCGACATCTGGAACCTGCTGCTTAGCTTCTCTTTCAGATGCTGTAGGCTTGGCGGGTCTAAAGAGCACAAGATCAGATCGTCCACGTAGAGTGCGACATTCCAATGGAGCTTCTTGTTGCACCGCACGTACACGCTATGATCCGCCTCACAGCGCTTGAAGCAGAGTTGTACCATGAAGCTGTCCATTTGTTGGTACCACGTCGGGACGATTGTTTTAGCCCATACAAGGACTTCTACAGCTTGCACACCTTGCCCTCCGATGCCTCCACCCCCTTTGTAACCTCCATGTAGATTTCCTTGTTAATGATCCCGCTGAGGAAGACCGTCTTTACGTCCATCTGGTGGAGCTCCATGTCCTTCGCGGCTGCCACCGCAAGGATTGCCCGGATGCTTATGAACTTGGCAACGGGAGCAAATGTCTCATTGTAGTGCTTGCCCTTACGCTATGCGTACCCTTTTGCCACGAGGCGCGCCTTGTACTTGTCAACCACACCTTCCTTTGTGAACTTGGTCTTGAAGACCTACTTGGAGCCGATGACCTTGGTGTCTTTCGGCTTGTCAACCAGCTGCCACGTGTCATTTTCAGCAATGGACGCCAACTCCGACTTGATGTCGGCGTCCCACTGCTTCCCTTCGGGCTGCGCAAGCGCCTCTTGTACGGTCTTTGGCTCCGTTGATGCAGCCAACATGCACCTTGTCATGCAGATCCATCGACCAGTACCTGCGTCAAAACATTTCCCCACTCTCCGCTCCCTCCCATTGCGGCGCAGCTGTTTTGGTGGCGTGTCATCGCTCTGCTATGATCCTTCTGACTCTACCCGCTTCGGTGAATTATCGACCGGAGGGCTACCCGAGGATCACTCCCGCTCCCGTGAACCATCAGCTGGACGGGCGGCGCGTCCGGAGGATTTTGTTGAATGTTTTTGCCCCTTGTTCAGTGTTGTAGGACGGATCAGGAATGCTCTGCCCCTTGTGGAGGTATGACCCCTAGATCCGTTGTAGTGTGACTCAACTATGCTCTGTCTCTTGTGAGATATGACCTGTGAGTACACCATGTGGGTGAGTGGTTACCTTGGCCATTTTGTTGATTTGGCCAAGTGAGAGGTCATGAGGTCGATCCTGGCCCCATGCATATCTTGTTTGCTGTGGAAGCTTCCAAGAAAGAAAGTCCGTAGCTTCTTGGACGCTACATGGTTGGTCTGTCACCTTGACACTAGGATGCTTATGTGTCAAGCCCACAGTGCAAGTCTATTGGTGATGTGGCTGGTTCAGGCCACTTCCCAGGAATGTGCTTTTGAGTTCTAGGACTGGACAGACAGCTATAAAAGGACTTGTCTTGCATGCTGATCAATCAACCCTTGCTTGATGCTCTCTTGCGTATTGACGACTTGAGCTCTTCTTGAGATGTAATGCTAAGGCGTTAGTACTCTTGAAGGTGAAGTGTATGCCTGATTAAGTTTGGGGTGCATGACACATGTCAACAAAGGAAGAAGGCCTAAAAACCTTTGTGAGCTTTTCGGTTTCGCGGCTTCTCTGCCAGAGGTGGTTAGCTCA
>SZWC01002666.1:63433-74751 GCA_023375785.1 Penium margaritaceum
GTGATAGTTCCCACCAAGGACATCAACATTTCCTACTCTTCCAAGAAGGTTGTCGCACACGTTCCTCGCGTTGATGGACTCTACGTCTTGCAGACCAAAACGACAACTTCAACGGCTGAATCTTTGGCCGAAAGTGATGATGAGGAGAGCAGCGATGCAGACTCAGATGAGGAAGGACATGTTGGAGCAGCGGAAGCAGTGGAAGCAGATGATTCGGCAACAAAACCGCAAGCAAATGCAGCCACCGGGGCTGTTCATTCTAACCTGTGCACATCCTCCAAGAACCTGTGGCACAAGCGCTTTGGACACGTGGCTCATCGCACAATGGAGCTCATGGGAAAGCAGGAGCTAGTGCGTGGGATGGAGCTAGGTGATGAGGTGGAGGGAGCGGAGATCATGTGTGAGCCATGCCTTCAAGGCAAGGCAAAAAGGAAACCCTTCAAGCGCAATGGAACGCGTGCTCTCGCACCTCTTGATCTTGTCCACTCTGACGTATGTGGTCCCTTTCGCATACCATCAAATGGAGGCAGCCGATATNTCCTCACATGCATCGACGACAACAGCCGCAAAGTCTGGATATACTTTCTCAAAAAGAAAAGTGAGGTGAAGGAGAATCTACAGGCCTTTGTCGCTATGGTTGAGCGACAAAGTGGAAAGAAGGTGAAGGCATTCAGGACAGACAATGGGGGAGAGTACGAAGCTTGCAGGGAGTGGCTCAAGACACAGGGGATTGAACACCAGAAAACTACGCCCTACTCACCTCAAAGCAACGGCGTAGTAGAGAGGATGAACCAGACGCTCCTAGGCATGACAAGGTGCATGCTCTTTGACGCCAAGCTTCCTCCTAGGTTCTGGGCTGAAGCAGCACGTACGGCTACATACCTTGTGAACCTCACACCTGCAGCAGCTCTGCGAAGGAGAGGCAATAAGAAGCAGACACAGCAGTTGAAGACGCCTCAAGAAGCATGGTCAGGCAGGAAGCCGGACGCCTCCCATCTCAAGGTGTTCGGTTGCACCGGGTTTGCCAAGGTCCAGGCTGGTGAGGGCTCTGGAAAGCTCGATGCAAGAGCACGAAAGTGCATTTTCATCGGTTACGACACCGCCCACAAAGCCTATCGAATGTGGGACCAAGGAGCCAAGAAGGTCATCCGCAGCAAAGACGTGGATTTCCACGAAATGTCTCTGAGTAAGGGAGAGCATCTCGAACTCGAGAACGCTCCAGAACAGGGAGAGTGGCTCACTCTCCTAGAAGAGGGAGACGAAGCACCAGCACAATGGCATGGGATAGGTGCTGCAACAGGGAGAGGAGCTCGTGAAGATGACTCGGAGGAATCAGACTCTGATTCCGACGTATCCGATCCTCCGGAACATGAGGATGATGCCTCTCCCATCATCAACGACGAACCAGACCTCCAGCCTCTACATCAACAGCACCAGCCAGCAGGTTCAAGGAGCAGTTCACGCCTCAAAGTACCTCCGCAGCATTACGACGCAGATAGGGGTGAATGGACAGGCTTCAACTATTCATTCTTGGTTCAAGAGGAGCCAACGTCTGTCGCAGAGGCACTCACTCGGCCTGACAAAGCAGAGTGGGACGAAGCAATTCGCAGTGAACTCAGCTCCATTGAAGAGAATGGGACATGGGTGCTGGTGGACAGACCTGCCGGGGCTCACGTTGTGGGGTCCAAGTGGGTGCTGAAAGTAAAAAGGAAACAGGATGGCAAGATAGACAAGTACAAGGCACGGGTGGTAGCAAAGGGGTTCTCCCAACGGCCTGGCACAGAGTACGATGAGACCTTTGCCCCAGTTGTGACGTTTGCCTCCATCCGGTCAATGCTCGCCATTGCTGCTGCCGAGAACATGGAGGTCCACCAGATGGATGTCAAGACAGCCTTCCTTTACGGCAAACTTGACAAGGAGGTATTGATGGAGGTTCCGGAGGGGGTTTATGCTCCTCAGGGCAAGGTGTGTAGATTGGTGAAGGCACTCTATGGGCTAAAACAAGCGCCAAGACTTTGGTACCAGGAGATGGACACCTTCATGGCCAAGGAGTCCTTCATGCACTGCGACAATGACCCTAGCATGTACGTGCATGAGAGTGACAAAGGGACTATGTTGGTCGCCTTGTACGTTGATGACCTGATTCTATGCTCCTCTTCAACGCAGCTGCTAGACGATCTCAAGGGGCANTGGGCATCCCATATCAGTCTGCAGTGGGCAGTCTGATGTATGCCATGGTCGCCACCCGACCAGATATAGCCCATGCTGTTGGGCAGGTGAGCCGGTTTGTGGCCAATCCTGGTCCACTTCACTGGCAAGCCGTGAAACGCATCATGCGCTACCTTCAGGGGACGCGGCATGTGGGGCTCCAGTTTGGAGGCATCGCTGGATCCGCATCACTCCGTCTCATGTGCTACACTGATGCTGATTGGGGAGGGAATATCGATGACAGAAAATCTACCTCCGGCTTTGTGTGTATGTTGAATGGAGGTGCAGTCAGTTGAGCAAGTCGCAAGCAGGTATGTGTCTCTTTGTCAACAGCTGAAGCTGAGTACATCGCCTTGGCTGAGGTGTGTAAAGAGATGCAGTGGCTACGAAGCTTGCTATCCGAGATGAAGGCACCACAGGCAACGGCGACGGTCATCAAGATTGACAACATGAGCGCCATTGACATGTCAAAGAACCCTGTCCTGTCCAGGCGCACAAAGCACATCGAGATCCGCTACCACTACGCTCGAGACTTGGTCTACAAGCAGACAGTGGAGCTCGAGTATGTCGGCACCAAGCTGAACCGGGCTGACATGCTTACAAAGCCACTGGACAAGGATCTCCACCAGGCGGGCAGGCAAGGTATTGGCATGGTCAACGCAAGTGATGACGAATGATGATGGTCACTGACGCAAGGTGCAAGGGAGAGATTTGTTGAATGTTTTTGCCCCTTGTTCAGTGTTGTAGGACGGATCAGGAATGCTCTGCCCCTTGTGGAGGTATGACCCCTAGATCCGTTGTAGTGTGACTCAACTATGCTCTGTCTCTTGTGAGATATGACCTGTGAGTACACCATGTGGGTGAGTGGTTACCTTGGCCATTTTGTTGATTTGGCCAAGTGAGAGGTCATGAGGTCGATCCTGGCCCCATGCATATCTTGTTTGCTGTGGAAGCTTCCAAGAAAGAAAGTCCGTAGCTTCTTGGACGCTACATGGTTGGTCTGTCACCTTGACACTAGGATGCTTATGTGTCAAGCCCACAGTGCAAGTCTATTGGTGATGTGGCTGGTTCAGGCCACTTCCCAGGCATGTGCTTTTGAGTTCTAGGACTGGACAGACAGCTATAAAAGGACTTGTCTTGCATGCTGATCAATCAACCCTTGCTTGATGCTCTCTTGCGTATTGACGACTTGAGCTCTTCTTGAGATGTAATGCTAAGGCGTTAGTACTCTTGAAGGTGAAGTGTATGCTTGATTAAGTTTGGGGTGCATGACACATGTCAACAAAGGAAGAAGGCCTAAAAACCTTTGTGAGCTTTTCGGTTTCGCGGCTTCTCTGCCAGAGGTGGTTAGCTCAATAGCTAACAGATTTTTCTCCGCCGCCCAATGAGAAATCCGCCAAGAGTGCACGCTTTGGCACCCGCGGTGCCTCCTTCGACGCATCATTATGCCGTATCTCTATTGACATGGTGTATCCCTCGCCTTGAGTACCGTTGATCGTACTCCCTGGTTAGGCCACTGATGAGTGGTCAAACACTTTATCTAACTTTATATTTGGATTCCTTGGATTTTTCCATGCAGGATCGAGCTTTGTATCGCTCGATTTGAGTAAGCATTCGGAAAGTTAGCCTAGCCCAAAACTCGGGTGTTGGGCGGGTGGAATCTGGTACCCGTCATGGGTGGCAGGATAATCCACCGCCAGTGATTTGAGTTCGTTCCTAATGGGATCCAAATGCACCAAGGGTATGAATGAGGTAACCATAAGGACCTCTTTGACCAGGATGAACTTCTCCTTGAATTCTGGGTAAGGAAAGGTGCTTCGACAGGTCATTGTCGAAGCGCCTCCCGTTGCCTAAAGTGCAAGGCCAGGTGGGCAGCTCCACCAAGGGTTACTTTGACGGTCGTAGCAGGGGCTCTACTGCTCCATTTTGGGCATGCTTGGATGCGTTGGAAAGCTTAGATGACAGGTTACAAGGATCTATTGTAATCTCACTATAGAAAAAGTAACAAAAACGTGTTTCGATTCAGATCTACTGAATGTGATGAGTTCTACAAACTCACATCCGTGATCCTTGTGCTCCACACTCTTCACCATTGGTGTCCATTGGCTGCCCAAACACTGGTAGCATGTTTCAGAGAGAGCTAGGCATCCTTGAGGGTGCCTCCACACACACTAGAGCCAACAAAAGGTTATGGACCCACATGCCTAGAAGGACCATAACTCCTCATCTTTCACGCTACCGCCGCACGCCATGGCAACGACGGAGCAAGAGAGCATCGGCACCGTCTCCAAGTTTGATGGGAACGGCTTCCCTTTGTGGAGGTGGTAGTTTGAGTTCTATCTCAATGACAAGGGCCTGCTCGAGTTGGTCAACGGTGAAGAGACCGCGCCTCCGGATACCGCGACGCCGGAGGAAGTGGACAAGTACAAGAAGGGCAACAAGAAGGCACTTGCATTGTTGGTGTTAGCGCTAGCTCCGCCACAGCGCACACTAATTCAAGGATGCACGGAGGCCGCGAAAGCCTAGAAAAAACTCTGCACCATCTATCAGTCCACCAACCTTACTAACCATCTCTTCGTCTCCAAGAGGCTCGTCACCCTTTGAGCCAACGAAGGGGACGACATCATGGAGATCCTCCACCAGATTGAGTCCCTCACTGTCAAGTGCGTAGCTATCGGATGGAAGGTTGACCCTGAGCTGCAAGCCATGATCCTCCTTGTGGCCTTGCCGGAAATTTGGAGTCCCATGATAACCATCGTAGGCGGCTGATCCGCCAACGAGCTGAAGTACCCAAAGGTGGCTGAGTACGTTCGCAACGAATGGATGCGGTGTGGTGGGAGAGAGAGCGGGGCAACATCAAGTTTTGCCTATGCCGTCCGCCCTCAAGGTGGAGTGGGAGGCAAGGAGGGAAAGGGTGCCAAGCAGTGCACCAAGAAAGGTGACAAAAAGGGGGAGTGCTACAACTGTGGCAAACAGGGCCACTATGCACGCAACTGCCCTAACAGGAAGTTGGACCAGCCATGGAAGGCTGGAAAGAAGGACGATCTCGCAATGATGGCGAAGGAGTCCGCCGACTTGACAAATCTGGAAGTCTCCGTGATTGACTCTGGATTGGGCCACCACACACAATGCAACCGGACGGCATTTGTCACCTATAGTGCCTCGAAGCGGTGCATGACAGTGGCCAACGGCAAAACAGAGTTGGTTGCCGGTGAAGGCAACGTCTGTATCGAGATGGATGTGGACGGGAAGACTATCATGAGCACAATTCATAACGTGCTCCACATGCCCAACTTTGGAGCAAATATGCTGTCAGTGAGTCACCGCACCAACAAGGGGCTCAAGGTGCTCTTCAACATGAAGGAAGCCATCATCCGCAAGGAGGGGAACGGCCAGATGATCGCACGCAAAAAGCGAAAGGACGACCTGTACCTGCTCTGTGCAAAAATCCTTGGCAGCCGGGTGGGGCCCGACGTCACCCACCTTGCGAAGAAAGACGATGGAGACCTGGACCTGTAGCACCGCTGCCTATGCCACATCGCTCCCTCAACTGTGAGGGACATGGCAAAGAATGAAGTAGTGCGAGGTCTTGAGGTCAAGAGCCTTTATGCAGCCAAGAATGTTGTGTGTGAGCCGTGCGTAGTCGGCAAGGCGGCACGGCACCCGTTTGATGGCAAAGGGACGCATGCATCGGCGAAGCTTTAGGTGGTCCACACTGATGTGTGCGGACCATTTGAGAGCTCCATCCGGGGCGCTCGCTACTTTGTGACCTTCATCGATGATCACAGCCACAAGCTCTACCTCTACATCATCAAGAGGAAGAGTGATGTCCTGATATGTATGTAGGAGATTGTGGTGGCAGCGGAGCGGCAAACAGGCTTGAAGGTGAAGGCCTTCTCGAGCGAGAACGGCGGTGAGTACGAGGGTTGCTCGGCATGGATGAAGAGCAAGGGGATCACGTGGCAGAAAACTACGCCACACTCTCCGCAACAGAACAGCGTCGCCAAGAGGGCAAACCGCACCATCCTCAACATGTTGAGTGATGCCAGCCTCGCGCAATGGTACGAGGGCGAGGCGGCACGAACAGCAGCGTACATCATGAACCTGACGCCGACGAAGCCGCTAAAAGACGTGGAGTCAAAGGTGTGGAAGACGCCACAAGAAGTGTGGAGCTAGAGGAAGCCAATGTGGAACACCTCCGTACGTTTGGTTGTGTTGCACATGCTGTTGTGCACGCATGAGAGGGGCGGGGCAAGCTGGACCCGCGGACTCGCCGGTGCATCTTTGTCGGGTACGAGAGCAGGAGCAAGGCGTACAGACTCTTCGACACGTGGAGGCAGCAGATTGTGAAGAGTCAGGACGTCGCGTTTGATGAGGATAGCCGTTGGAAAGACAAGGACGCGGGTCTCTCCAAGCATGGGAAGTGGCTGCCACTCCTCGAGGGGGAGACGCCGGAGGACGCAAAAGATGGTGACGTCCCATCGGCTCCAGCCGGCGAGAACCATCTGGGCGATGTTGGAGCGGCTAATTTGCATTCAGCTGAGTCGGACAATGAGTCCAAAGTACCGGTAGCAGTGGAGCTGAACAAAGAGGTGGGGAGCCCGCATCCCCACGGTCCTTGAGGGAGGGGAAGCTAGCCAGCGGTGGGAGTGGTACCGCGAGGGATCAGCAGCAGCAGCGGTAGCAGCAGTAGCAGCCTCAACAGCAGCAGCCCTGGAGAAGCGGATGCGCAAGGAGGACGGCAAACCAGTACGATGCCGCGTAGGGCACCTGGACTGGGTTTGCTCGAGCATTTTTGGTGCAAGAGGAGCCCGAGACCATCAAGGAGGCATTGCAGTAGAAGGATGGGGCTGAGTGGGAGGGAGCCATAAAATTTGAGCTCGCCTTCCATGAAGAGAATGGTGCTTGGCAGCTGATAGACAGGCCGGAGGGCGTGAAAATCATCGGCTCCAAGTGGATCTTCAAGAAGAAGCTCACCAAGGATGGGAAGGTGGAGCGGTACAAGGCGCAGCTGGTCGCGAAGGGGTACGCCCAGCGGAAGGGTGAACACTACGATGAAACCTTCACACCGGTGGCAAAGTTAGCCTCCATCCGCTCCATCCTCTCGGTGGCGGCGACGCGCGACTACAAAGTCCATCAATTGGATGTGAAAACTGCATTCCTCAACGTCGACCTGGACAAGGAGGTCTACATGGAGGTGCTGAAGGGGGTGGACGCGCCGCCGGGGAAGGTGTGCCGGCTTTACAAGGCGCTCTACAGGCTGAAGCTAGCGCCACTCATGTGGTACCTGAAAATGGCGCTTCATGGCGGAGCTTGGCTTCAAGTGCTGTAAGGCGGATCACAGCATGTACGTGAGGAAGCAGCCGGGGTTGCACCAGATCGTGGACCTTTATGTGGATGACCTCATCCTCGTGTCATCGGACATGGAGGAGTTGGTGAACCTGAAGCGGGAGCTGGGCGGTCAGTTCAAAATGACCAACATGGGCGAGCTCGAGTACTACCTCGGTGTTGCCATCAAGAGGGACCGCAAGGCACGCGCGCTCAAGATGGGGCAGACAAAGCACGTGCAAGAGGTACTCTGCCGCTACAACATGGAGGAGTGCAACCCCATTAGCACACCCATGACCACCACATGTGAGCTAAGCTCGAGCATGGGACTGACCACGGATGAGGAGAAGGAGGAGATGGCAGGTGTGCCATACCAGTCCGCGGTGGGGAGCATCATGTACGCCATGGTGGCGACGCGGCCCGACCTGGCCTTCACGGAGGGCTAAGTGAGCTGCTATGTTGCTGACCCCGGGCCGCTGCATTGGGAAGCGGTGAAGCGGATCCTCGGCCATCTCAAGGCGACAAAACAGTCACGGCTTGTGTTTGGAGGGGGAGCGCGTGACGACTCCCTTGAGTTGGTCGGCTACTCGGATGCCGACTGGGCTGGTGATGTGGATGACAGAAAATCAACGTCGGGGTACGTGTCTGTCAGTGTTGTCCTCGAGGTCCGTTGTGATCCGATCACAACGGCCTCAGCACCCCGATGCACATCGATGTGGCATCGATGTGGGGTGATGGCACTTTTCACGCGAAACGTTTTTCCGTGGTCAGCACGCGTGGGTGTCTCGCATGTGATTTTGGTCTCGGCACTTTTTGAACACTTTAAGTGTGCGTGTTCAGGTCGACGCGTGAACGTTATCACCAGAGTTGTTGGTGCATGATGGTCCCATGCACTCATCCACTGAATATGGACACAAAAGAATCCTGGCAATATCCACATGGCAGAATTTGAATGAAAGTAGAGGACATGTCACTCCACGTGGAGGTTTCAGATTCATTTCTAAAGTCCACCGTCCAACGGTGGCTGCCATGTCACTGCGATTTTCACGGATGGTGCATGAAGGATTTAAATGAACAAGACCTTCACATTTCCAGCAAACCTTGCACGTTCTACATGGTTTGAAGAACGTATTTCTAAAATATCTGTGTTGCTGTCAGAGGAGAGAAGAAGGTTGAGAAGTCGACGTTTGAGCTTTGAACTACCGAATTTGAACGGCGATTCCACATGGCTTCATGCACCCAACCAGTCTGACACTTGGACAGCAATGCATGCTTTGTCAGTCTATGTGCATGGATTGCATCGCCATGCTGTGATCATCGGACTGATCGATATCCACTTTACATCGATGAATGCCATTGATCGATGTGGACATTGTCTGTTGATTCAATGGACAATGTCCACTGATCGACGCGGACGCGGACTGCCTTTCCAACAATCCGATCCTTCATCAACCACCGATAGCTTGTGTGCCATCGGCACACAAGCCATCGGGGCTTGTGTGCCGATGGCACATGGCCCATCAGCCATCGACCGTTGGCACTCGGATGGCTGTCGGCTGTCAGCCGACGCCCAACAGATAGCTCCGAGAGATTGCTCAAAGTCCACCGGATACAATCACACCCTCTGTTCATTGTCACTTCCCGACACTTAGGTCGTGGACGAGGCCCAGAGGCCTCGTCCACCTCACCATCATGCCGCCCAAGAAGGGACCCGCGAGCTCGTCATCAAACGTCGGATCATCGACTGTCCAGGGCTCCTCTCCACAGGGTTCCATCCTCCGATTCACCCAAGCGGACTTCAATCCTGCTCCCGTGGGACGCCTCCATGGGGATTTCCTCACACTTGCACTGTCCCGCCACTGTCTGCCCGTGCCAACCCCTGCCAAGCGTCCCGGATTCATGTGTGGTTCTTGCGGGGTCACGTTGAGTGGCACGTGTGACAGAATCAGGGGGCACTTTGGAGAAACAAACCGGGATGTCGGCTGTTGCGACTATCCTCCTCCGCTTGCTTGTGATGCCCTCGGCTTGGAGCGCAAGCCGCGACCACCACATGGATGGAAGCCGGTGAATCCAAGACTGTACAATGGGCTTGGGGACAGCTGGGGGACAAGCCAGAAGCCAGTCGCATGGGCAACACTTTGGGAGCAGCGTGAGCGTGCCGCGGCCTTGGAGCGGGCTGGGCTTCCAGCCGACGATGATGACGAATACGGACTACAGCTGGAGGCTCAGCAGCAGACACCACCGCCACAGCAGCAGCAACAGCAGCAGCACGTGTTCCATGCGCCATCATCACAGGAGACACCTCCCTCTTTGCAGAGGGTGGCGGGACTGGTGCAGACGAGCATGCGTGCGCATGTAGACACAGCAGCCAACAACGCCTGCCAGATGGCAATTGCAAAGCTCATGGCGAGTGCAGCACTTCCGGTCTCCTTCTGCAGAGAGCCACTGCTCTTGGAAGTGGTGCGGACTGCACGGACGACAACGTCAAACTTCCGCTTGCCTAACCGCGGCAGGGTGGTGTCCGAGCTGCTGCCGAAGCTGGATGTGAAACTCGAGCAGCTTGATGCATCGCTGAAGCAGGGCTGGCCCATCTACGGGGTCTCCCTTGCAGTGGAGGAGTGGGCGGACGTGTAGCAGCGTCCAATTTACACCGCAATGGCAGTGAATGCCAAGGGAACCTACCACGTCTTCTCCAAGGATGCCAGTGGCATCATTCGTAACGCAGACCACGTGTCCGCTGTCATTGAGGACGCCATTGTCACGGTGGGGCCAAAGCACGTCGTGTCGGTTGTCTATGACAACACCGCAGTCAACAAAAGAGCATTTGAGAACCTGAAGACAAAGTATCCGGGCATCCTATGGCAGGGCTGCTGTGCCCACAACGTGGATCTCGTGATGAAGGACGTTTGCAAGAGTGATTGGGCGGCTGGGGTTCTGAGCAGAGTGGAGCGTGTGGTTAACTTCTTCCGTTACAACGACATGCCCCGTGCATGGCTGAAGCAGCAGAGTGGGGGGCGGGTGCTACTTCCGCGCTGTGACACTCGTTTCGCATCAGCCCACATCGTCACACAGCGCATGCTTGACATGCGGCCCTTCCTCCTCAAACTTGTGAACTCTGAAAAGTGGAAGGAGATGGGCAGCAGGAGAGATGGGGCGTTTAAGCAGCGCAAGAAGGAGGTTCGAAAAATCGTCCGTCGCCGTGTTTTCTGGCTGCAGGTTCGCCAGCTTCGCGACCTCTTCAACCCGCTTGTTGAGGTACTCCGCATTGCAGACTCCCCGGGTGGCGCAGCAGGTGAAATCTACGAAGGGCTCCTTGACTTCACGGCAGCATTGAAGGCCCTGAGCAAGCCCAGAGGCCGCAAGCCAGCACGCGTTGCAGCACAACATGTGAAGCTAGCCGTGGACAGGTTGAAGGCAAGGTGGACGAAGGATATGGCATGCCCTTTGTACGCCGCTGCACGCCGTGTGCACCCCACACACTTTGGGAATGACTTGGGGGGCGATGTCAGCATGGTTGCAGGTTGGGCACAGGTGGTGGAGGCCCTCGTCCCTGCACCGAAGCAGGCTGATTTGCAAAAGGAGGTCGAGGCCTTCCAGCTCGGCCGCGTCACTGTGGAGGTTATCCCGGTGACTACTCGACGCCTGAGCGACAAGGCGAGGGCAGCAGTGGGCAAGGTGGTGGCGAAGGAGTTGCAGCCATACGAGTGGTCCTCCCTCCACCTCGTTCAGCTGCCTAATCTGCGCGAGCTGTCCATCAAACTTCTCTCTCAGCCATGTGCCTC